>CM069161.1:13602022-13713004 GCA_035221665.1 Okamejei kenojei
TTTTAAGGTTATAAAATTTCAGCCTCAAGAAGCTCAAACACATATACATGTAACTGAACTTTGTTTTTAATATACACATTATATATATATATTATGTATATATGTTATGATATTTGTAATGGCGAATGTGTGCTCGTTCTCAAATTAGCGTGACCAAAACTGTACACAATCTTCAGATATTAGAGTTGTATATTTATGATATAATATTTATATTATATATATTTCTATTTTATATATTATATAATATTAGTGTGTATGTAAGGAAAATGTTTTATTTTTTTAGATATTTATATATATATAAGTTATAATTATATACATCTGTATGGAAGTATTTGGTCTACTTTATTTGAGGCGTTTTGTGTCTCACGCCTTATTAGACGGGGGGAAAAGCAAATCCTTGTATTGAGGGCTCCCCCAGTTCTCACCCAGTTCGCAGCTAGGTTCAAGGAGAGATCCCATTTTGCCACCCAGAGAAGAGTAGTTTGGAAAATTTTTTTATGGAATTCCCTGACACAGAGGGGAGTTGGATTGGACAAAAGTCAATGGGTGGTTTGTTTTTTTTTTTTCTTTTTTTTTTTTTTTTTTTTAAGAGAGAAGTGCGGGGGTTGCTTAGATTTTGATAGAGCGCCTCCCCCCCCCTTCCCCCCCGCACCCCCCCACCCCTTAGGGCCGTGAAGTCAGGGTATATGGGGAAGAAGGCAGGCCGGCCGGTGGGTTTATTGATCGGGGACGATCAAGCCAGATACAATATGAATGGCGTGCTTTGGCTCGAAGGGCCCCTCCCGGCCGAAAACCCCCCGCCCGCCCGCCGATATGGCGCCTCCTGCACCTATAATTTATTAGTCTTATGTTTTTATTTATATATGACTTTTTATGTTGTCATTTGTCCTAACTGTCACGAATGTTATGGGTTGTCACTTTGCTTTAGGTGCCCCGGGAAAAATAAGTCGCGGAAGTCACCGGTATTGCGAGGGGGAAGAGTTCGAGAAGAAGAATGCGGGAGCGGGATAGAACCAAGAGACCATTGTGCGAAACGGAGTCTCGAGGAGCAAGACGGAAGAAAAAATTGTGGCTATCAGTAGAAGCGGTGTGAAGCAAACGGAGCAAGGGGAGCTTAAACGGAGAAGCACCAAGGAAATTTCCTTGTATGGTGAATTACTTGGCAAATAAACTTATTCAATCATCACTAATTAATACATATTATATATGTATAATGTTGCAAGTTTTTTTCTTGGAGCCTTATTTTCGAGGCTACAATGCCTGCTTTATTATAGATGATAGACACAGGTAAAAGCCGATTTTCAATTCATGTAAAATGTTCTGCATATCATACAAATCATCGTTTGTCTGGTCACTATATAGAACTCAATAATCACCGGGAAAAATTATTGCAATCTCATAACAAACTTCATGTAACTGCTCTTTCTTTCTGTCTCATAAGATCCATTTTTGCCGTTTGGCCGTTTTTTTCTTTGTGAAAGTGAAGAGGAAGGGAACTGCCAGATGCGGTTTACTATGAAGATAAGATAGATTTAACACACAAAAATGGCCGGAGGGGGTAAACTATCGGCCTGGACAGGCACCATCTCTGGATGGTTGAAAGGATTATGGTTTGTGTTTCGGGCTCAGAGACACTTCTTCTAAGGGTCTGACCATGAAAACGTCACATAGATAAGATAATCATTCCAAGTGTTTTTGCAACAAGCTCCCGACGCAAGGGGAAACATGTTTTCCCGATGTTTTTGGGGGAGTCCAGAGCAGGAGGGGCCACGTGTTTATTTTTTTTTGGGTTAATGTGTTTTTTTTTTTCTTTTTTTTTTTTATTTTAAAAATTTTATAGGGGGTTTAAGACAGTTAGAACTGAGTATATATGAAGAAAAACTTTACTCACCCAGAGAGTTTGTGAATTTGATTGTGACTCGAATTCTCTGCCCTCAGAAGGCAGTGGATGGCAGTTGAATTCACTGGATTGCATTTCAAAAGAGTTAGATTAGAAGCTCTTAGGGGCCACGCTGAATCAAGGGGTCATATACTTTATTGAAGTTTGTTTTTATTAGAAATTATTGCATGTATTGTGCTTTATAGGTTGTAATGCCCGACTGCAAAGAATTTATTTGTACTGTGCTCGATTTATTTTTTTACAGTTAATACAACTTTTGCTGTTTGTTATTGTTCGGCTTTTGGCGGGTTTATTTCACATTATGAATACTTCTTGCTGGTGTTGGGTATGTTAGGTTTGGCTATTTATCTGGTGGTTGTGTGGGGTATAGTTGTGAGTTAATTGGGGTGGTTTCTAAGAGTGAGGGATGATGGACCGCAGGTTAGGCAGGTATCGCTGGTGTTAATGAACCATGGTTTGGGGTAGGTGAACAGTGGGTGAGGGGGTGTATTCAGGGGGTCAGGCTGATGAGTTATGGAGTTAAGGTTTTGAGTGGTCGTGTTGGGTGAGAATGAACAGTCTACGTCCACTATCCATGTTCATTCAAAGATTGCTAACAACTAATGGTACTCCAGCTTTTTTGTGTTCTTAAGTATTATAAATCAACAAATGAGTTCATTCCTACAACCTTGACCTTGGATAGACACAAAATTGCCCGGTGGAGTAACTCAGCAGGTGAGACTGCATTTAGGAGAAAAGGTATAGGTGAGTGGGTTGTGAGAATTTTCTATCGTCTGAATGAGTTTTAGGGGGTGGTGTTTGATACGAGAGATTAAGACAGTGATTGCTGTGATTAATTTTTGGTTTCTCATCATTATCTACATCCCCTCTGGTTGATATATATCGCGTTTTCACCTTTGATGTTCAGTCTGATGAAGGGGCCTCGTCCCCCGAAACAACGCCACCCTATTGCTTTTCTCCAGAGAGATGCTTAGAATTGCTTGCTATCCTGTTTGACCCGCTGAGGTTTCTACTCCAGAAATGTTGTGTTCTATTCTGTTTTATTATATAAAGCAGCTTCTGCAGTTTGCTTATACACACCTTGCCTCTTGGACCTGCAGGAGGAGGAAGAGGAAAACGGAAGACTACATCTCCCAGCATGCATGCCGTGGCGGTGTGTTAGGTGGCGGCTGAGAGCCAATGGGAGGCCCCAATTGCGTAATGGCGGGTGGGTGATCAGCTGGGATAGGGTGGGGGGAGGTGGGCAGCGGCCTCCTCTCAGGGGGGCAAGGCTCCTCCACACACAGGGCAAGGCGCCTCCACCAACACAGGGCAAGGAGCACACCACACTAACGGATTGGGCTCCTCCTCACACGGGCAAAGGCCTCCCCCCAACCCCCTCCCCCCCCCCCCCCCCCCCCACCCCCACACTCAACCCCCCCCAACCCCCAACACCTAAACAACAGGGGCAAAGCTCCCGCCCCCCACACACGGCAAAAGGCTCCCCCCCCCCCCCCTCACTACCAACCATCACACACAGCCTCCCACACCCACACACACCACCCCCACAACATCACCCCCTCACACACCCCCCCACCCCCCACACACACAAGGGCCAACAAACACACACACAGGGCAATGCCCCCCCACCCCAAAAAAGCCCCCCCTCACACTCACACTCACCCCTCAAACAAACCCCCTCATCTCACACACCAGACCCCCTCACAACACAGGTACCCCCTCCCTCACACACTCAGGGCAACCCCCTCACACAACAGGGCACAACCTCACACACCAGGGGCAAACCTTCACACTCTACACACCTACACTCACGCTCACTCACTCAGGGGCCCCAAGGTGGCTCCCCCCAACACCAACACCACACAACACACACAGGGCACCACTCTACACCCCCCCCAAACACAACTACACACAACACTACAGGGCAAAGGCTCCCCCCCCCCCCACACAGGGAAATAAGGCTTTCCCCCCCCCACACAAACACACATATACTTACCCACACACACACACCCCCAACCACACACACCATATACCACACACACACACATATACATTCTTAAAGGGCACAAGGGCAAGGATTTTCTTCAGTTCTTCCTCTTCCTTCCACCCCCCAAACTTACAGGGCAAAGTTCCTTCCCCCCCCCTCCCCCCCCCCCCCCCCACACACCTCAACACTACAGGGCATGGTTCCTCCACACATTTCCTCCACACATAAGGGCCAAAAGGCTCCTTCTCTCCTCCACACCACACGGCCACAAGGCTCCCCCCCACACAAGGCGGCAACACTCACACTACGGCAAGGCTCCTACCCCCCCCCACTCCCCCCCCCCCCACAAACCACCACAGGGGCAGGATCCTCCCCCCCCCCCCCCACACACACACATACAGGGCAAAGGCGCCCCCCCCCCCCCCCCCCCCCCCCCCCAAACACACACCACAGGGCAGGCCAAGGCTTCCTCCACCCCCACACAATACACAGAGCCTTTTAAACCCTACCACAGGCAAAAGGCTTAAAAAAGAAAGGCTTTCCCCCCACCCCCCCCCACACTCACCACAAACCCCCCCCACACCCCCCCACACACCCCAGAGGACGACCCACCCCCCACAGGGGACAAGACAAGGACAACAAAGAGCATAAGGGTCCCCCATTACCCAGGGCAGGCCCCCCAACAGGGCCTCCCCCCCCCCCCCCCCAGGGCCAAAGGCCTCTCCTCCCACATACCAGGGGGAAGGCCTCCCCCCCCCCCCCCCCCCCCCCCCCCCCCCCCCCCCCCCCCCCCCCCCCCCCCCCCCCCCCCCCCCCCCCACTCCCACCCCACCACACCCCACAACACAGGGCAAGGCTCCCCCCCCCCCCACCACCCCCTCCCCCCCCACACACACCACACATAACACACATTCCCCCACACACACACACAGGGCCAACTCCCCCCCACACACTCACACACACACAGGGCAAGGCTTCTCACGGCTGTCTCTCCCCTCCCCCACACAAAGATCGCTAAGGCTCCCCCCATAAATTTTTGACCCACCACAGTATCATATTCCCCACACCCCCCCCCACATCTCACACACTCCTCCCCACAGGACCTCCCCCCTCCCAGCGCGGTGGGCAACACCCCCACACACACACACAGGGCCCCCCACACACAGGGCAAGGCACATCACACAGGGCAACCCCCCCCCCCCCCACTCCCCCCCCACACACAGGGCAAGGCTACCCCCCCATACTCCCCCCCCCACCCACACAGGGCAGGCATACAGGGCCCCCACCACCACACACAGGAGCAAGGCTCCCCCCCCTCCCCCCCCCCCCCCCACACACACACATACACATGTCCTCCACCCCACACAGAGACAGGCTTTCCCCCATACACACAGGGCCCCCCCACACCACATACACACAAGGCCAAGGTCCCCCCACACAGGGCAAGGCTCCCCACCCCCCCCACACACACACAGGGCAACCCCCCCAACCACTCACCAAGGCTCCTCACGGCTGTCTCCCCGCCTCCCACCACCATAGATCCGCTATAGGATCTTTGCTTTGCCCACCACACAGTCTCCTCACACTGTCCCCGCCTCCACCTCCTCACTCTCAGTCTCCTCCCCATAGTCACCTCAGCGCCGGCCCGCCTCCTTCACACAGTCTCCCCACAATCACCTCACGCCGTCTCCTCCTCCTCCTCACACAGCGGCCCCACCGAGCCGGGCGCGGCCTCCTTGCTTCACGCAGTCTCGCCGTCTCCTCACACCCCGCGCCGCCGCTCCGGCTCCGGCTCCGGCTCCGGCTCCTCACCGCGCCGGGCGCCGCCTCACATCCTCACCCCGCTCCGGCTCCGGCTCCGGCGCCGACCGCACGCCCATCTCCTCGGGGCACGCAGGTGAGAGTGGCAGCGGGGGGAGCGGAGCTCACTTCAACCCACCGAAGGCCGCCGGAGCCGAGCGTGAGGCGAGGCCTGGGGCCTGGGGCCTGGGGCTGCCGTGGCAACAGCCCGGTGGGGAGGGATCACTGAGTGGATGCTCCGGGCCGGGCCTGCATCACCTCCCACTGGGGTCAGTGTGGGCCGGGGGCCACAGACCCCACAACACCGGGCCTTGTCTGGAGGCGGTGGGAGAAAATCCAAGGGGGTTGGTTTGGTATTGAACGGGGTAAGTCTTCCGAGCCGCGGGGCAACAATTCGGAGGCACCTTTCAATGGATCAACAGTGCAGTAAAATTGTATCATGATGTTCCACTGATTTCTCACTTTTATCGCTTTATAGTTCAGTATCTTCGCTTGTAGAATTACAATCCACTCTGGTTGAATCGGCATCCTAATAATGTTTTCAAGTCACTTTTTTGTTTGTATCTTTCAATTTATTTCTTTTGACATAACTTGCAAAATGGATCAATGGTTGGGGGTTCTCACGAGTTAATCAGAATGCTTTTAAGGAGTCTTTCACTGTAGCGTTATAAATGGTTGTAAATCTCTTGCTGTGATGAGGCTCGAGTAGAATACCTGTTGCAGGTGTCTGGTGTCAGGCACTGGTTGAAAAACTTTAAGAAGGAACTGCAGATGCTGGAAAATCGAAGGTAGACAAAAATGCTGGAGGAACTCGGCGAAAAACGTGGTGTTGAAAAACTTGGTGTGATTTCCTTTCAAAATATTATCTAGTAAGAATGCTGTCAAATCTTGAGTGCTGTCGCTTTGATATGTACTCACTACTGTGTTTGAAACACACATGAAGGGTTCAGCTACAGTAACTCTGCTATAAAATCAGATGTGTATTTGAGTTTAGGAAAATGTCCTTCCATCATTGATGTGTTGGTGATCACCTGTGACGAGAATTAGAAAACTTAGGACACTTTTCTGGTTGAGGTCTGAAGACAGTCCCTTGGAGTTGAGAATCACTTCCTTCCACTCTGCCTTTGCAAGGGTGGTGCTCTTGTTGAGATGTTATTCCTGCTTGACAAGGTCCTCAGTGGCTTCCCAGGCGTAAATTCCCTCATTTTGAAAAGTCACTGGCTGGGGATTCTCATGAGTTGATGAAGAATGTTTTTAAGGAGTCTGAGAATCTCCTGTTTGGGTATAAATCTCTTTCTGTGATAGGGCTTGAGTAGAATGCCTGTGCAGTTGCCTGCTGTCACGCATTTAAATTAAGTGCCTCGCCCACCGGATCTAGCAGAATTAAATTAAAGCCTCAAAGCTGTTTGCCGAGTAGAACATGGTACCACTGACTTTTTATCCTGTCAATGGATTTTGAAATTTTTTTTGAGACTGTGTTGATAACGTCTGTTTTTATGCATCCATTGTAGGCAGTTCCAAAACATAGAGCAGGTGAAGATCGCTGTTGCCTGGTAGACCTAAGGGTGAGTTAGAGGACTTGATGGTCAAACACACGTCCCTGCGGATAGCTGAGGGCTTCTTTGGGGGAGGTGGCCTATTTCTTCATTGATGTCTATTTACTGAGATATGGAAACTCATTGTCATTTTCCAGGGTTTCTTTATGGATATTAATTGCTGAAGAGAGGTGTTGTGCAGCAGGGTTAGAATTAGCAGAACTCTGCCTCTGCCTTGTAAAGCTCAATATCTCAAGATACGACTTGAATCTCAGCTTCTGAGAGTGCGCAAGTGTAACTGCTACCTGCGTCCTGCAGCCTGATGCTCGAGGATACATCTTGGTTCTAAAGTGGAAGTGACAGAAACTGAGCACATTCTCATTCAATTAATTACACTCAAATGGGGAGCTTGTTGGAGGTGCGGAAAGCTGAAGAGTACTACGAGTTTAGATTCAACCTTGCTTGATTCATTCTGCAATGGGATTGGGTTTATTGATTAGAATCACAAATTGCAAGTCACCATTTAGCAGAGGTAGAATGCTGATGTATTTCTGAGGGCAGCTGAATTTGAGAAGGATTTTCTACTGTGTCACTTGTTTGCAGCTTGTGTGAGAACAGTAACGGTGTATATGTAAGCACCTTGGGATGTCTTGGGCCAGTGAGTGATGGAACATAATTGCAATTCTATCATTTTGTCCGTACAAAGCTTTAAAGTGGCATTCAAGCAATATTTTGATTAATTGTCTATCAAAAAAATGTAGAATGATCTTTGTCTGGATTCTGTCCTGCCAGCTAATCTTGTTTATTTAAACGTGCACAGTGAAATATCTGATCAATTTTAAGTTCAAAATCATTGAAAACCAAATGCAGATCAATATGAAAAAAAAACCCACTGCTAGAGGAACTTGGTAGTCAGGCAGCAATCCTGAAGGACATGGATTGGTGATGTTTCAGGTCGGGATCCCTCTTCAGACTGATTCACCCGCTGAATTCCTCCAGCGCTCTTTCTGTAAGCCAGCATCTGCAGTTTGTTGTATCTACAGATCAATATGCCTGTTTTTAGCACAGGATATTGGCTAAGTAAATGCATCACCTAAATATATTTCACATGGCGCAAGCTTTTGTTTGCGAAAATGACAAAAGTTAAACTACTCTGTGATCCCACCAGGAAATACATCTCCATTGCGATGCACCCACTCTTCCATATCTGGCCTTGCCCATTTCCTCTCAGGAAATCCTCCCATGCAAACTCAGGAGAAGCAACACTCATGTTTTTTACCTTTTTTCCCCTTTGCATTATCCAGAACACAAACACACTTCCTTGGCAAAACCTTTAATTTACATGTACTGTTAGCAGTTTGGTGGATTTCTAATGGAGCTTCTGATGAAATAATCTGATGTTATCTGTATGATATGAGACTACGGATGGACACAAAATGCTGGAGTAACTCAGTGGGTCAGGCAGCATCTCTGGATTAAAGGAATATGTGACGTTTCAGGTTGACCAGGTATGAGACTATGTCAGGTAGTTGCTTGAGTGGTCTGTTGGACAGCAGTCACTGGGTGCAGTGAGAAAATGGTTCCAAAGTGAAAGTGACGGAAACTTAACACATTCTCATTTGATTAGTTCTGGGCATGAACTGACTTTGCCATGTCTGAGGTAGACAAAAGTGCTGGAGAAACTCAGCGGGTGCAGCAGCATCTACGGAGCGAAGGAAATAGGCAATGTTTCATGCCAAAACCCTTCTTCAGACTGATGTAGGGTGCGGAGAAGAAATGAGAAAGGAAGACGAGGAGCTCGAGGGCTGAGGAAGAGCTGAGAAGGGGAGGATACAGCAAGGGCTACCGGAAATTGGAGAAGTCAATGTTTATGCCGTTAGGGTGCACACTGCCCAAGCGGAATATGAGGTGCTGCTCCTCCAATTTCCGGTGGTGCTCACTCTGGCCATGGAGGAGGCCCATGACAGAAAGGTCGGATTCGGAATGGGAGGGGGAGTTGAAGTGCTGAGCCACAGGGAGATCAGGTCGGTTAATGCGGACCGAGCGGAGGTGTTTGGCGAAACGATCGCCAAGCCTACGCTTGGTCTCACCGATGTAGATCAGCTGACATCTAGAGCAGCGGATGCAGTAGATGAGGTTGGAGGAGGTGCAGGTGAACCTCTGTCGCACCTGGAACGACTGCTTGGGTCCTTGAATGGAGTCGAGGGGGGAGGTAAAGCCATGTCTGAATTTGGTCACTAGTTCGATGCTGGGGCTGTTTCTGAGAGCTGTTAAGATACTGACCACATTGCTGTAGCTCTGGGGTCATATATAGAGCATGTATCCCTGTCCTCCAAAATTGCTGCCTGACCTGTTGAGTTCCTCCATCACCATGTCCTGCAGTTCCTTGTCTCTCCTCCCATCCACCCATTGCCTTTCAGTCAGTTAAAAATCAGCTGTTGATGAACAGAGTTACAAATCCACCTTGTATTGCTGCTGTTTTTATTTGCCTTTTCTGTTACACGGGAGGAACATGCACAATAAATGGTATGAAATTTCATAGTTATTTGAATAATTTAAACAAATATAATTTAGTGGGGTCAGCAACAGTATGACTGATAGATTGTAATACGTTAGATTATTTGCAAACTCGGACAGCCCCCCTTTTAATGTTAGATGCTCAACTTGGAATGAGAGAGGAATTGTTTTCTATTTAAACAAAAAAAGTAATTCATAATATCCTCTGCTTAATGGGTGGCTGGATCATAGAATAAGAGTCACTTAGTAGCTTGTAGTCAGATAAAATTAGAAACATACCGGGGCTCATTTCATTCCATCAACATTGTGGAGGAGCTTTACACAATAAAAATAAGAAAAGATACTGAATCTCACAGAATGAACAAAGCAAACAGCAACCTTCAGGCAGAAAAAACACTTGAAAACAAAACCAGGTTGCTGATTCCCCACAGGGTCTGTAATGCCTCACTGAGTAACAGCTGCATTTTTTGTCAAGGAAAGATTTTGGTGACTCATTGCAGGCAGAGATGTGTCTTGGAGCAACCAGGAAACAATCAGCTGCAGGTTTCCAGTCTCCAACTACAAAATCATAAAGCAGGCATCAAACTGTGGAATCCATACAGTTTACTGCTGCAATGGAAACCGTGCAAAAAGCACACTGTGCACACAATCTAAATGCGGCTGCTGTTGTGCAAAGATTCACTTCTAACATGGAAATTGATCATAATTCACTCAGTAGCATCTAAAGAGTTCTGCGAACAGCAGTGTGAGAAAACGGGTAGTCATGAAGTATGTTCCATCACAAGCAATTATTATTTGTGGATGAGTGCATTTCTCAAAATAAAATACACACCGCACATTCTGCATTTTTTTCAGTGGCATACTCTTGATCACATTGAGACTAATTTTGTAAAAGCAGTACAAATTTGAAGTCCAGCTGAATTTTGCCTTTGAAAGATACCTGTTGCATTGTAATAAAAAACAAACATAGTGGGCAATTATTAAGACCGGAAACCCGAGTGTTGTCACCTATTTGACAGTAATTTTCCCATTGTATGGGCTATATTTTAAGCAGGTCAGGCAGTGTCTGTAGAAGAAGAGAAAACTGAACATTTCAGAACAACAACCTTTTTAAAATCAGAACTGGGAAAAGTTATAATGAAACATAATGGTGTGATGTGTCAAATGGGAAGGCGAGGTGCTGCTTCTTGAGTATCTATATGATGTATGTTTGAGACTAAGTTCTTCCACAACTAATTTTGACTATCTAGAAGGACAAAATCACTAGGTGCATGAGAGCATTATTGCATATTGAACATAGAACAGTATAGCACAAGAATATAATATCTGTGCCGAACATGATGCCATCGTAAGCTAATCTCATCTGCCTGCACGTGATCCATATCCCTCCATTCCTTGCATAGAAACATAGAAAATAGGTGCAGGAGTAGGCTCTTCGGCCCTTCGAGCCTGCACCGCCATTCAATATGATCATGGCTGATCATCCAACTCGGCATCCTCTACCTGCCTTCTCTCCATACCCCCTGATCCCTTTAGCCAGAAGGGCCACATCTAACTCCCTCTTAAATATGAACTAGCCTCAACTACCTTCTGTGGCAGAGAATTCCACAGATTCACCACTCTGTGTGAAAAATGTTTTTCTCATCTCGGTCCTAAAAGACTTCCCCTTTATCCTTAAACTGTGACCCCTTGTTCTGGACTTCCCCAACAATGGGAACAATCTTCCTGCATCTAGCCTGTCCAACCTCTTAAGAATTTTGTAAGTTTCTATAAGAAATATTCATATTCATGTGCCTATGTAAAACCCTCTTAAATGCTATTGTCATATGCATCCACCACTACCCCGGCATCTTGTACGAGCTATCCACCATTCTGCATTTTAAAAAACTTGTTGCAAACACTAGCAGCAAATCATCCTGGCTCAGATTGTACAGGTTTGTTCATTCATCGCTGGGGTTAAAGTTATGAAACTCCCAACGGGCGGCACAGTAGCGTAACGGTAGAGCTACTGCCCTACAGTGCTGAGGACTCAGGTGTGATCCTGACTATGGGTGCTGTCTGTACGGAGATTGAACGCTCGCCCTGTGACCTGCGTGGATTTTCTGCACGATCTTCAGTTTCCTCCCACACTCCCAAGACATACAGGTTTGTAGGTGAATTGGCTTGGTGTAAATGTAAATTGTCCCTAGTGTGTAGTGTCGGTGGGCCAAAGGGCCTGTTTCCATGCTGTATATCTAAACTAAGCTAAATTAAGAAATGTGGGAGCATTTCATATATTGATCAATGGTTATTGCAGGCCCACCATCACCTCTGCTGGCCTTAGTTTAAAAAAAAACTGTAATTAGAGCTGTTCAAACCTTTTTCAGCTCATCCAAAAGCATTTCACAGTCTGAAGAAGGGTCCCGACCCGAAATGTTGCCTATTTCGGTGCTGCCTCACCTGCTGAGTTTCTCCAGCAATTTTGTCTACCTCATACTCATTTAAAGTCATTTGAAGTGAAGTTACTGTGTGGGAAATGATAGTTTACCTGTGCATGCTCTGGCAAACAAATTTTATGAAGATGTATCTGATTTTAATGATATTGAACGAGAAAAACCTATTCCTAGAACATTTCAAATACCGGTAGTGGTACGTGATCTATTTTATCCAAGTGAGTATGGCTGTGGTCTGTTATTTCATCTCAAAGGTGGCACCTTGAATAGTGCAGCAATTGGCCCTGTATTTTATGCTCCATTTATGGAAGTTGAACTTAATATTTTGCCATCTGTGTTGGGGAGAGTGCTATGAATAATTAAAAACCTACTCCCACTGAAGATGGCCACCCCCTTAAGACTGGAGGCACAATAGACTGCAGATTTGTTGCATCAAAGGAGAACTGTTGGAGAAACTCAGTGGGTCGGGCAGCGTTTGTGGAGGGTAATGGACACTTGTTGCCTAACTTGCTGAGTTCCTCGAGCAACTCTCTTTTTGCCTGGATCAGTGTTTTCCTTTTAGAATTTTTCTTGGGTCCCATTATACTGCTACTTTGCCGCTGACATTTTGTGTTGGTACTTTGTCACTGATACAGAATGTCTTGTTTCGTCGATCTGAAGTGTGCGACGGCAGTTTATGAGATTCAATGGTGACCGTTGCTTCCCATTACACAGGTACAGGTAGTTCTGCTACAACATGCAGGGTAATGGCAGTGAGGTAGCTGATCAGACCAGCCATGGTCTTGTTGGATGACATAGCAGGCGAGGGGCTGAATAACCTGTTCCTGCTTCTTTTCCTTAATTAGGTTTTTATGTTAACAAGTTTGGATTCGTGTGCTCCTGACCTGAGACCAATAGCTATCAATTTTGCCATTAGTATTCAGGTTATTGATCTTGGCCTGTCGCACGCAACAATCTATTATTTGGACCGATCTTTGCATTAAGATCATTTGCATATAATAATTTCATTTCTTCCTGTTCGTATCATTCCTTTTGACCTGGAACTTTTTTTTGGATCTGTTTATATGCAAGAATGAGTCATGACCATTAAAACGATGAAGGACTACTGCAGTTGAGGTTTTTTGAGAAGTTTCTGGCAAGTCAGGCATAATGTGAATTCACTGGCCTTTGGGATTCTCACTGACACAGTGCAGTGCAGGGGTGCAGAGTGATTTTTCTGGCTCTGTAACATTCCTGTTCTTTTGGATACAGAAAATACTTAATTCTTCTGCCCGTGGTGAAATAGCAAGGTGTGTCTACATTCCCCATCCACCCCCCACAAATGTCATCAGTTACCCTGCCAAGTTAAACAATCTAATTATTTAGCTTCTGTTTGATCGAGATGACCTGAACATTTAAAGACCAAAGAATATTTGTTCAGCAAGTGCTCTTTCTGTTCTGACTAGTGTTCAAATTCACATGCAAACACAAATTCTGCAGAAATCTGGGCAAAGAGGTCCGAAAACAGATTGATCGATATTGATCAATTTTTACTTTTTTGAAGCTTACATGGAATATTCCAGAATGCACATATTCCAGAATGGCGACCCCAGTGGAAACTTCTGTTCATCCATAACTTTGTTACCTCCACAACACATCGAGTGTGTGGCGGAGACAGGCACTCTCGCTTTATTTAGAATTTACCACAAATAGAGAAGGCTATGGGCCAAGTGCTGTTAAATGAGATTAGTATAGAATTCCCCCATGCCTTCCTACCTATGTACCTTCCTCTGGCTTAGAAATGTTTTGTCTTTTCAACATCCTCTTCTCCCCTCTTCTGTGTCGACCTCTCACTTGATAACCATTGTTCTACCCCTCTTCTCTTCCAGCTTTCTCCTCCCCTCACTGCAAACAGTCTGATGCAGGGTCTCAACCTGAAACATCGCCTATCCATGTTCTCCAAAGATGCTGCCTGATTACAGCAGCACGTTGTGAATTTATTTGTAAACCAGCATCTGCAGTGTCTTGTGCCTTCTTGGTGTAGAATGGTGTTTGGTAGTTGGCATGTATATGGTGGGCGACAGAGCCTACTTCAGTACTGTATGAGTCTATGATCTGACAGTTCCAATGCATTCTTAATCTACCTGCCGCCAGGCTCGTTGAGTTACTCCTGCTTTTTGTGTCTATCTTCACTATATTCTGGGTTGAGTGAAGTCACTGGACTAGCAGCTAGAGTTCTGACCACTGATCAAGAGATGAGGTTGAATCCCACTACTGTAGCTGGGGAATTTAAATACAAGTAGTTAAATTAACTTGGAAACATGAAGTGAGTCTCTGGAACTAATAATCAACATCAGAAGGAAATAAACTGCTCTTTTTAATCATTATGTTCACATTTGATCTCCCGATGTAGAGCAATGCGTTTGCTTTTCTCACCCATTCATTTCAGCAATAATTCTGATAGGACAACGATTACTGCCATTGGCAGTGGTGCCTACATTCCTGAGGGAAAAAAAGCATAAGCTCTGCTCTTCCCCATCATCAGGGTTCCTTGTTTATTCATTTTAATTTTTGAATTCTCATTTGTAAATGCTTTTCATGACTCAGACACATAATGCTGGAGTAACTCAACGGGACAGGCAGCAAATCTGGAGAGAAGGAATGGGTGACATATCGGGTTGATAACCTTCTTTCATGACCTTGCCTCGCTCTATCTTTGAATTCTCTTATAGGCCTGCAATCCTGACAGTTGTATGCCCTTCTTCAGTTACGGACTCGTCCTTGAATTAAATTACTCCACTGATGGTGGCCATGCCTTCAGTGTCCAAGGCTTTTAAGGTCTGTCCCTCCCCCCCCCCCCCCCCCCCCCCCCGGCTTTCTTCAAACGTGGGATTTGAAGTTGGCATTCAATTGAACAACAATTGAATTTGGGGCGGCACAGTGGCGCAGCGGTAGAGCTGCCCACTGCCATTCAGTGCCAGGGGCACGGGTTTGATCCTGACCTCGGGTGCTGTCTGTGTGGAGTTTGCACGGTCTTCCTGTGACTGTGAGTTTCCTCCAGGTGCTCTGATTTCCTCCCACATTACAAAGATGTGCAGGTCAAGAGAGTTTATTGTCATGTATCCCAGATAAGACAATGAAATTCTTGCATTGCTGCAGCACAACAGGATATTGTAGTCATAAAAACAGATCAGATCAGTGTGTCCATATACCATAGAATATATATATATATATATACACACACACACACACACACACACACAGCAATAAACAGATAAGGTGCAATAGGCTGTTATAGTTTGTTTGAAGTTGTGTTTAATAGTCTTATGGCTGAGGGGAAGCAAGCAGCTGTTCCTGAGCCTGGATGTTGCAGATTTCAGGCTCCTGTACCTTCCATGTTGTAGGTTAATTGGCTTCTGTAAATTGTCCTTGGTGTGTAGGATTGCACTATTGTATGGGTGATCACTGGTCGATGCGGACTTGGTGGGCCAAACGGCAGGTTCGTGAAATTGGAAATGAAAATGCAAAATGGTGGAGGTGTTCGGCAGTCCAGGCAGCATCTGTGGACAGGGGAGCTGTGTTAACTTTGCAAGACAACTGAACCCTTGCATGTTATTTTTGTTTAAGACTGACATCTTTCTTCTGACATTTTTCTCTTTTTCCCCCCCCCCCCCCCCCGTAGCTAATTAAGCAGTCATGTCAGCTAAAGCCATATCTGAGCTGACCGGTAAAGAATTCCTTTACAAGTTCATTTGCACAAAGGCGGCAGTCCAGAACAAGTTCAAAAATGCTACAGTGCGACCTGAGACCGATTGGGGGCTCCTCGTCCAACAGCATCCTTGGCTCCAGACTGAGGTGAGTAGCTTGCAAGGGTTGGTCCCAGGGCTGAAAGATGCAGTGGTGATTTTAGTTAAGTTGATGGCACACGAGTCCAGTGGTGTACCTTGTAAATATGCCACAATTATGTGGTTCTGTATGTCGGTAAGTTTCAATTGGATCTCAAATTCAATCCACATTTGTAATTCTGACATTATTATGTACCACAAGTCATGGAAACAATGGTATTAATTTAGGATGTTGAAAAACATACTGCTTATGAAAGATGAGTGATTTTTTTTTCTCACCTGGTACAAAATTATCAAACTTTGAATAGTACTGCAGTTGGTGAGTTATCAGTGCTGGGTTAAAGGAATTTTGGTCTCTGGCACCCAGTGTCATCTTGAGATTCCATAGAGGGAACACGTCACTGTCATGCCTGGCGGCAGTATAAAGCTTCTGATATTCCACCTGACAGTGTCTCTCCAAAGAGAGTAGTCCTATAATTTGAAAGCACACAGCTGTCAATAAACTAAATAACTGAGTAACTTAGCCAATTGGCGCTATTTTATAGCGTTTTTAATGATGCAGACATGTCCCTGCTACATTAAAGCTGCAGATACTTTGATAAATTCCTGTAGTCAGTTACCAGAAGGTGGATTAATCCTATCAGGTTGTATCCCAAGTTCTTTGAAGTAAGAGATTAATCATTGGTATCCGTGCCCTGTTTTGCTCACATTCCAAAACTGGTGGAAATTGTTAGAATACTCCTCGACTGTGTATGTCGATTCTAACTTGGATACATATTTACTGTCTCCAACTTATTTTCAGTTTTGGCATGCAATTATTTGTTTTTACTTTCGTTTTTCTTAAGTTGTTCAAGAGTAAGGACAGTTTATGAAGTCTTTTTTAATTAATTTAAATAATATGCGCAGTGCCAGTGATTAATTGTTCATCTTTTACAGACAAATGGGAGGAACAAATTGTTTCAGCGACCATATCCTTCCAGCTGTTGTGTAAATTGTGACTGAGGTTGCCACATTTAAAATGGCGACCCTTAGAATCAAGTTAAAAATAAATAATGTTTTTTAACGTGCTTTTTACCTCTGTCTTCCATTCCTGATTATTGTAATATCTACGTGTTGGATCAGAGATGAATTTATGCTGATAAATAGATAGATCAGGTCATGTTTAAGAAAGAACTGCAGATGCTGGAAAAATGGAAGGTAGACAAAAATGCTGGAGAAACTCAGGGGGTGAGGCAACATCTATGGAGCAAAGGAATAGGTGACGTTTTGGGTCGAGATCCTTTTTCAGACTGAAGAAGGGTCTCGACCCGAAACGTCATCTATTCCTTCACTCCATAGATGCTGCCTCACCCGCTGAGTTTCTTCAGCATTTTTGTCTTCCTTGGGTCAGGTCATAGTCACAGTCATACAGTACAAAACAAACCCTTCAGCTCATCTCATCTGTGCCGATCGAGATGCCCCCATCTAAGCTAGTCCTGTGTGCCCATGTAAGGTTCTTTTGCAATTGATGTCAAGCTGTTCATTTTTTAAGATTTACCACTGTTCCCATTCACCATCCTTCCCACCAGTGATGGCAGGGCTGAGGTCAGTAGCTCTGTGTATTGGTGTTTGCGTGTGCATTGCAAAGCCATGATCAGTCCCTGTGTTCAATTCTAGAATGTATGCTTAACAGGATATACAGTTACCCGTGTCTATTGCATGACTATCTTGACTCTGCATTGCAATTTATCAATGCATGCTTAATTGAGTGCCAAAGTTAGTGGTGATATTGAAATTATTCTGAAGGTTAACCGTCTTGCATTGTGTGGTACTAATCCACGTATTTGGGAAAACGGTGTTGGGGCTAATTAAATTTACCAGTCACTAATGTCATTTTACATTCATCTGCCAAATGAAATGTGCTTTCACAATTAAGTAGATTTGGAGCTCAACAAATTTGGCAGAAACATTGTGCTGCTTGTCTTTATCTAAAAGCATAATTCAGTTTTATTGGCACGACTTTCTAAGCTCTGACCTTCTCAAGGTTATGTTTTTTTTCAGCACTTTTTCCTTCCAGTTGCAATCTAAGCGATGTGGGCAGCCTTCTAAACAACCAAACATTGAGATTGTCTAGATTCGGACAAGAATATTTCATCTTTTTCACAAGAGGGTGGGGAAGCTGAGAGGTTGAGAACCCTGTTGATACTTGGATGCTGCTGTTCTTTTTGGGAGGGGTTCTAGAGGGATGCAAAATTGTGCTATTAATTAATGTAGCTCAAAATATCATGTGTAAAAGCAACTGAATCTTAGTCATAGTCGTTTAGCACAGACGGGACCTCCAGCCCAACTCCTGCATGCTGTTTTCAAGATACCCTTAAGTTTGCCCCATTTGCCCACGTTTGATCCATATTCCTTCAAACCACTTTTTTTTTAAGTTCAAAATCCTCTGCAGTCACGATATGTAGTGGCAAATTCTGCCTTCAAAAAGTACCTTTCCAGTTGAGATATCTCTGAATAGATCCGGCTAACCTTCCTCCAAACCAATGCAAGTTGATGAAAGTTAAAAATACTTTCATGCTGCCCAAACATTTTATAGCTGGTGTCATAGTTTTGAAGCTGAGTAATGAGTGTAATCTGAGAAATGCAGCAGTCAATTTTGTTAACAGCAATGTCCTACAAATGTAAACTTTTGATGAGCAGATATTGATTGGATGTTACAATCCCTAAGATTTCACTACAATTGACATTCTTGGGTATGACCACCAGGTGAATTTTGCTAACAATCAGACACATCTTCAGTTGTGTACCTCAACGTCACTGGGTGTTTCGGCCTTTTATCACAAGACGCCCTCAGTCCAGGCAGGCCCACCAAAGGTTGATCAGACCTGGGTGTGTGTCTTATTGCTAGCCTCTAGATGGTCACGTGGCAGCCCAGACAGCATCTTTCCTCTTCAGCCACAGCAAGTGACTGCTCCGTTCGGCGGCATTGGCAAGTTCTTTTATTGCCCTCCTTTGTGCCTACCCTTTGACTCCTACTTCCCTCAGGAGCCTTGCGGTGGAACTGGCTACAAAGCCCCTGCACCCCACCTCCACTGGACACAACCTTACCCTCCAACCTCTCTCCTCTGCCTCTGCTGCAAGGTTTGAGTAAATCTATGTAGATTTTTTTTTTGTTGAGAGAGAAAATCCAAGTCTGAGTGGAATAGAGATCCTCCTGCTCTTCATGGGATCTCAGTCCACCTGAAAAGTAATGAATCAATAATGAAACATTTAGATGTCCAAAGGAAACGAAAGGTGCTACATAAATGCAAGTTATTTTCGAGGAAAATCATCTACCTAAATTCCTGAAACGTTCTTGAAATTCTGAGATGTTGAGTTCCTTGGTTTGTTTGGATTCTGTCCAGATGGTTAATCAGAAATCTTGTTGCAATTAACTTCAACGTTTTTTAACCCTTTATTTTTAGCGTCTAGTGGTGAAGCCAGACCAGCTGATCAAGCGTCGAGGTAAATTGGGCCTGATTGGGGTTAACCTCAATTTGGCTGAAGTGAAGGAATGGTTAAAGCCACGGATGGGACAAGAGACGATGGTAAGGACTCGAACCCGAGGAAGGGGGTGGTGGTATGCAAGGACAATGTCACTGCAGTGAAAAACCTAGTGCTCAAATAAACTTGCGATATATTTTAATTTTCCTCTTACAGTGATGGCAGTGAGTCATTCAATGATTATCCTGTTTGTCAACTGAATTGTTGCGACAGGCTTGCGGCCAAGGAACCCGCAAGGTGATGTTATCTTGTCCTTGAAACACATCTTTCAATGATAGGAAATCTTGATTATCACAATTGCCATCATCTATTGTATTTCCACATCTTGTGATTCTGATATGTAGACTTTTTAAATTTAGAGACACCGTGTCATAAACTATCCTGTTGAATTAAAATTAATTGACTAGAAATGGCCGCATTGCAATTTTAAGCAAAGTTTTTTATGACTAGTATGTTTATTAATCGTGCGTAATGGCATCCGTTTATCTACAACAGAAGCGCTTCCTAGAATAGTTTCAATTGAAAGTTCTTCCTAACTGCAGTTTTCCCCCCAACATTCAACAATTTTCATTTAAATTCCTTGTATCAAGCTAACAGGAAAAGGGAAGCCTTTGAATACTGTTCATTATCACTTGAAACTGCTGCAAAACATTTTAAAGGCAAAGGATGTCAGATTTGTGTAGACCTGGCAATTTAAACTTAATGTGTTTGCTTTTAATTGTATTCAAATGTTTACTCGGTAAGCTACTTAAAACCTTGACTGAAACCCTCATTGAATTTCAAATCAAGTTTTTAAGGATATTCTGTCACGGCAGGGCTGTGTTTTCTGGGCTGGAATTTGAAAGCAGCTCTAAATTGAACTTTACAGCATGTAAGATGAAGACCGCCTGTCACTTGGTGATCCACCCTCCCTCATAAATATGATCTTGGCTGTCTGTTAAATGCCAGCCACAGAACAGTCCATTAGGGAATGTAACAAAATTCCTGCATCCAGACCTTCAGGCGTAATGACGTTGCCATCTTTCATTTTGTTTGATGGACTTGACAAGTGAAATGTAATTTACTAAATGCCAGCTACCACAGCATCTGACTTCGATGCTAATTTGTTTTGCTGAGATCTAAATATAGTCATCAGCTTCCATTGCTCATGCTTTGTAGAAAAAAAACATAGAAGCAGCAATGTGGTGCCAGCACAGTGAGAGATGCAGACTCGCCATTCCAAGTCCCTCTCGGAGCACATCTTATGGCACCATGTTGTCGAAGCCAACTGGGTATGGCCTAGAGGCTGCAGCTCATAACATGTCCCGTCCTATATACATTCATGCTCAAAGCTGACTTTATATCATGTTGGTCTGAAGGGTCACAGGCTTGGTATTGTGAAGGGCATAAACCGAGCAACTACTATTTTTTTTGTTCCCGTGGATGATAAGGTTGAAGATGTTAAGGGAGTTATTGAGGTAGGAGTTTATGCCCGTCAGTTCTTGTACGGCCACTTATCCACTATATGGCCTATTGAACGTTGAGCCATTTATTTTTGTTTTTTCCCAACCTCTCCATCAGAAAGTCCACTTATTGTTATTCCATCTGATCTGCACAGATTACAAACAAAATCATGAATTCTGGATTGAATTTCACGAAATGTGGGAATTTTTAAAAGATGATTTTTATATCTCAAATCAAAATGAGTTCACCAAATACATCACAGACAGCATCCTATTGGGATGCTTCACAACTTTGATTGGCAACTGCCCTTCCCATGACTGCAAAAAGCTGCAAACAGTTGTTGAAGCAGCCCAGTCCATCCCCACCCACACCACCGTCGACTTCATCTATGCTTCACGTCTCCTTGGGAAAGCAGCCAGCATAATCGGGGGCCGCTTGCACCCAATTATCTCCACCTCCCCATCCCTATCGGGCAGCAGATCCAAAAGCTTGAAAGCGTGTTCGGCCAGATTCAGGAACAGCTTCCTCCCTGCTGTTATTAGATTTCAATGTTTTTCTCAAGCTAAGAGTATAGGCCCGATCTTCCAACCTACCTGATTGCAAGCCTTGCACTTTTTAAAACCTGCACTTCCTCTGTGGCTATATTCTGCACTCTGGTTATTTTTCTCTTTGCACCAACTGTTGTACTGTGTCTATAGAAACATAGAAAATAGGTGCTGGAGTAGGCCATTCGGCCCTTCGAGCCTGCACCGTCATTCAATAAGATCATGGCTGATCATCCAACTCAGTATCCCGTACCTGCCTTCTCTCCATACTCCCTGATCCACTTAGCCACAAGGGCCACATCTAACTCCCTCTTAAATATAGCCAATGAACTGGCCTCAACTACCTTCTGTGGCAGAGAATTCCACAGACTCACCACTCTCTGTGTGAAACTCTATATTACACTTGTGTGTGGTATGATTTAACTGTATAACATCCAAAGCAAAAGTTTTTCACTATGTTAGAACACATGACAATTATAATCCAACCAACCAATCTTTAGTGCAATCCACTGCATTGTTTGAGTTAAACCTAAATTCTTAGCAGCTGGAGCAGCATAGCCTTGGATGTTAATATCACTACCACATGGATGTACGAATGATAGTCTGAAGCAACACCTTTAAAAGGCAACCCCTTGATATAAGTGAGACAATTCATCAGAGGGGAATTTGATTGCAGACAGTTCCATGGTTAAATGTAATACTTGTGGTGTGCTTTGATGGAAACATCCTGGCCAATATGTCCCATCAGCATAGCAACTCATCCTAGTAAGATCCTACAAGAAGCATTCACAGTTTGCTCTTAGTTGTGACTGCAATTACAATAATGTTATACATGAAACATTTCCGAGCTACACAAGATGTGATGTCATTACTTTGGTCATCAGGGTTCCCAGTATTTTGCTGCTAATTTAATATTTTATTTCACTAGGTTGGACGTGCAAAGGGTGCCCTCAAAAACTTTCTGATTGAGCCATTTGTACCTCACAAGCAGGTTAGTGAAACCATACGTTTTCTTGCACTTTATTTTCATCCACCAGAGGAAATAAGTGTCTGCTCTGACTGTACTGAAAGCTGTTGACTTTTCAAGCACATTGAAATTATCACCCCTCCATTTCCTCAACACCGGGAAACTCATCAAGATTTTATAGCTTATTTGCATTCAGCAAGGCATTCAGTTATATTTGTGGTTCTTACTCAGGAGGACGAATTCTATGTGTGCATCTATGCTACACGGGAAGGTGACATTGTGCTTTTCCATCATGAGGGTGGGGTAGATGTTGGTGACGTTGATTCTAAAGCCTGCAAGCTGCTCGTAGAAGTTGATGGAAAATTGAGTGAGCAGGATGTCTGTGACCACTTGCTGCTCCGTGTGCCTGCAAACAGAAAAAGGTGAGTTTAAAAAAAAAATATAAAAAAAAATCTCCGTTCTTTCATCCATGTAGCACCAGAGATATTAAACTTCTCCATTTAGTAGCTTTGTTTCGGGATCTTAAAGGTCTGCTCTGATTTCATTTTGGATTGTTGTTTTCATTCATTCATGGGATGTGGACATCACTTTAGCGTACCAGCTTCTATAACCCTTGAACCAAGAACGCATTTAACAGTCACTCATCTTGGTGGGTCTGAAGTGGTATATAGGCAAGAATGGATACCTCCCAGAAAGACATCAGTGAATCGTGCGTTTTCACAACAAACCAGTAGTTTCATGGTTAATTTTATCAAGACCAACTAATTTAAAAAAAAAAAAAATCAGGTGTATGTAATCACTAGGATTTTAATTCCCTGGGTGCCACATGGGATTCAAATTTGTCTGTCTGGATCAGTGATCCAGAACCCTGGCTACTGGCATAGCAACTTAACCCTGTGCTCCCATCTCCCAGTTGGCAGTGGGTTCAATTCCAGAGTTCGTGCACCAGAGAGCTGAGCTCTCAAGTCTGGGCTGGCACTCCAGTTACAATAATATGGCCATCGATGGAGGAGCTCTCTCTTGGCTAACACATTAAACTGAGGCTGGCCTATGTTGGTGATGAGCGGTTGCTTTATCTCCTGGATGATAATCGGCATCTAAACAGTAAAAAAGTCACGTCACTTGATCATCTTGGGGGAGTGGTGTGGGCCGACAAGGGGAGTAGGAAGGAACTGCCGATGCTGGTTTATACCAAAGATAGGCACAAAATGCTGGAGTAACTGAGCGGGTCAGGCAACATCTCTGGAGAGAAGGAATAAGTGGCGTTTTTGGTCGGAGCCCTTCAGACATACCGAAGGTGGACAAAATGCTGGAGTAACTTGGCAGGTCAAGCAGACTCTGGAGAAAAAGAATAGGTTACCGAAGACAAAAACAAAATGCTGGAGATACTGGGTCAGACAGCACCTCTGGAGAAAAAGCAAAGGTAGATAAGGGCTAAGACTACATGGTTGTTCACCGTCTCAATATTTGCAGGTAGATAAAAATGCTGGAGAAAGTCAGCGGGTGAGGCAGCATCAATGGAGCGAAGGAATAGGTGACGTTTTGGGTCAAGATCCTTCTTCAGACTGATGTGGGGGTGCGGGGAGGGGGGGCGGGAAGAAGAAAGGAAGAGGCGGAGACAGCGGGCTGTGGGAGAGTTGGGAAAGGGAGGGGAAGGAGGGAGAAAGCAAGGACTACCTGAAATTGGAGAAGTCAATGTTCATACCGCTGGTGTGTAAATTACCCAAACAAAATATGAGGTGCTGCTCCTCCAATTTGAGGTGGGACTCACTCTGGACATGGAAGAGGCCCAGGACAGAAACGTTGGATTCCGAATGGGAGGGGGAGTTGAAGTGCTGAGCCACCGGGAGATCAGGTTGGTTATTGCAAACTCAATATTTGCATTCTGTTTACAATCCATTGCACCCAATAGTGCAGAATGCCAAACTGAACCCAGCTAAATGGAGAAGAATACATTGTGGGCAGACATTGTGGCTGGGGTTTAAGTTACGTCCATATAGTCTGAAGATATATAATAGTGAACTGAAGATTTCAGATCTAGCTCAAAGCTGGAATAAATATTTCTACGGAGAGAAGGAATAGGCGATGTTTTGGGTCGAGACCCTTCAGACCCGAAACGTCGCCTATTCCTTCTCTCCATGACCCACTGAGTTTCTCCAGCATTTTTTGTCTACTTTCGATTTTTTCCAGCATCTGCAGTTCCTTCTTAAACAAAAATATTTCTACAACGGGTATGCAAACACTAGTTGTAGCAATATCAGATGAAAGTGACAGTAAATTGGACCTATAGTTCTATCAGACCAAGCAAGTCTTGTCATTCAGTTCAACAATGGGTAATCTTTAATTTAACAATAGATATCCTTTGATCTCTTTCGTGTAAATCTTTTGATCTTAATCTTGTGTTGGGTGGCCACATATTTTAGGTAGGAGAGTCCGCCTGACCGAATGTTGTATTTACTTGAAAATTATTCATTTCTATTTCATGTGTTTACTGAGCATGTGTTAAAGGGAAAATATGGAGCAGATTAGATTGCTTTTGTTTTCACAAGATCCTCAATTCTGTGTTATTCTGAGGAATTGCCAAGAGATCAAAAGGTTTTTTTTTAAACTTGGGCAGAATCGTACATCCTTGTGTTTGTTATTTCCCTCAGTATTGCTCTTCCATAATCAGAGCTGACAAGTAGTACGGATTTTCCATATTTTGTACGGAAATACGATAAGAATACGGATGTACGGATTTGCTCTGTAAAATACGGATTTTTTTTAAAAGCGGCCCGACTTCCTGTTTCATCTTGCTGCTTAAAAAGATGCAAGGATATAAAAGGTCATACTGTACCTCTAAAAATTATAGCAGGTTAAATCTGTTACTATTTTAAATTTCAAGATCTGGATGATTATTTTTGTAAGCTTTGATCTGCCTGCCCCGCTCCAGGTTTAAACAGCGCTGAGGTTGAGCGCGTGGGAATTTAAACAAAGAGCGCTATGGGTTCTAAAAATAGCGCTACCAGCTGGAGGGCTATTGCCTTTACACATAGTGCTATGGCCACAGACTGTTCGAGGAGGGAGAGAGGGAGGGAGGGAATAAGACGGAGGGAGAAAAAAAGGAAGGGGAGAGGGAGGGAAAGAGAGCAAGGGTGGGAAAGGGAGACTTCCAAAATGGCTTCCACCTCATCATCTGGTGCAAAAAGCAGGAAGCCGTTCAAACAGTATGCAGAGAGATGGCAATGAATGCACTGTCAAGTAAGGTGCTTCTACGCTGTACACTGCTGTTTAATTGTGCAAAGTTATGCATTCCTGTACTCTTACGTGGGTATGACCGCACGTTAAAAAAACATTTTTTTCCAACAAAATGGCATCCGCGTAAAAATACTGATTTCCTCAGCAAAATACTGATTTTTCAGGTACTAGGATACTGAAATGCTCTGACAAAACTTGGCAGCTCTGCATAACACCTGTAAAATGTAAAGGATGAGTTTAGATGCAAAGTATTGAAATATTTCTCAATACATTATCCGCACCCCACATACATACACAATCTCGCTGCACCACGTGCATCAGCCCCCTCCCCCCTGTCCTGGGTGCGTTTGCCTTCGCACATGACCGCTGTCATCCTGATGCCCCTTATGTGTGCACCCACGCCGTCGCATCCCTCTTTGCACCCTTCATTCTTGCCTTCTATTCCCTTCCTACTTGCCCTCTTTCTTGTCCCTCCCCGCCCTGTCCCTTATTCTGTGCACTCAGTTCTTACTCTCTGTCCCTCTTCGCTGACACCCTCTTTAATGTCATGCATTGGTTTGTTACTTTTATTTTGTGTAACTTTAACACTTGTTTTTATCTATGCAGTATTCTGGCATCTTTTATTGTTGGACTGTTCAGACTGTTCGAGGATCTCTTCTTTACCTACCTGGAGATTAATCCCTTGGGTAAACAAAGTATTTAAAATCATATATCTTTATTCTGCTGGCTGACCAACTAAGATGATGGATGTAGTAATATTGGATTACTTCCTATTCCAGTTAATAATTATTTAATTAGATAGAATAAGAAGTAATCCAATACATTTAGACTTTTGATTTTCATGTTACAAAGAACTCGGCAAGCCTTGCAATTGCAGTGTCTGAAACCATGTAAAAATAAATGGATACAAACCAAGTTATCTTTGAATATCTTCAAAGCTCTGAAAATTGCTAGATAAATAGTTGATCTTTCACGTGCTGGTGCATTGACAAGATGCTGGGAATTCTTCCCTAGTTATAAAATGTCAAATGGTTTCATTTTTTTATTATCAAAACTTAAAATTCCGGTCCCGTTCTGTAGTGAACTAGAACATGACTTGGTCTCTGGCCTGTAGGATTGCTTGCTGTAAACCTGCTGGAAAGTTAGAGGACTTCAGTAATGAGTTCAGTGCAACTAATAATGGCTTTATATCAGAGCCAACAACCTTTATTGTCACGGTAAGGTCGGTGGGGATAAACAAAATATGGATAATATCTTCAATTAAAAACACAATATGGTTTGTTTTTGTGTCTGCCAGATTCTATTTCCTGTCATTTCCCAAGCTTTCCATTGTTAATATTACTGCTCATTTTCCACCATGAATCTTTTTATGGAATCGTAAGTTTAATTTCTAATTTTTTATTTTTATCTTTGAGTCACTGAAATCCCAAATTATTTTATTGGAAGATGGGAAGAAGATGAGTTAAAACTAAAAAGGCTTCTCCCAAGCTTGTGTGGAATCTAGATTTTCTGCGTTAGTTATGCTGAAAGATGTATGCTGCCTGGATGTGGCTTGTTCCTCATTTTTGAATTTCTATTCCCTCTTGTTCACCTACTGCAGTTGTAACAGATGCTGGAGTGTTTGTTTTGGATATGGCAGCAAAGATAGATTCCACAGCTGATTACATCTGCAAAGGTAAATGGGGCGATGTGGATTTCCCACCACCATTTGGCAGAGAAGCTTATCCTGAGGCAAGTAACTTAGCTTATTTCACTTTTTTCAAATTGTGGAATTTATTGCACTCAAAGTGAAAACGGGAGACTTCTAATTTTACTATCTTATCTTTGCTATCTTATCTGTAAGAGTGCTGGGGGCTTGACGACACCTGTCAAGTGATAGGTGGTAAAACTACTTTCTCTGTGTAATCATGGTTTACAATGAGGGGTCAGCAACGATGTGGGTTGAAAAAGTGCATGATGTCGATCTCTTGTGCATGCACTCTGTCCTCTCACCCATTCAGTGCTTTTCAGAGCACACGGTTCCATGTTTCCTTGTCTCCTTGATGGAGTCCTTGTAGCCTTCATGCACCTTGTGTTAGAGCTTAATGTTTCCATGCCCTAGTGGTGAGGGAATGGAATGGCCTTTCCCTTCTTAACGGGACATGTTTATTCTAGTTATACAAAACTGCCCAGGAGTATGAATGGAGTGAACCTGGAATATAATGGCAGAAATGCTGTCAATTATAAGTTTTATCTTCACAACAGCTAAAATGAGCTTAAGTGAAATATGTACACTTTTAACAGGTTGAGTATTAACACTGTCATATCTGTTCTTAATCCTTTGGGCCTACCACATTCTGTTGCACTCATATTTCCAAGCTTTACGGCTATTTAAACAGCGTCTCAGGTGGGAGAAACATTTTAACAGTTAACCTTTTAGATTGGTAACGAGAGAAAGGTGTGGAACTAGTTTTAAGCAAACACAGAGATGTGGAAAGTCGGACGAGCCCTGCATCTTGTGACCATTTTGTAACTTGGGGTTTTGTTTCTCCGTGTTAAAGCTGCTGGCCAACTTGAGTTCATTTGCTGATTTTCTGTTTGTCTTAGTTTAGTTGACTTTGTCAACAAACTGTCCTTCTGTAACTGCTGAGTGAGCATTGCACTGGTTTTACGGGGAATTTGTTCCTTATTTTGGGAGCAGGTAGTTAAGTTATTTTAAGGTAACCATTTTGATGATGTCACTGTCACAGGAAGCTTATATTGCTGATCTTGATGCAAAGAGTGGAGCCAGTTTGAAGTTGACCATCCTCAACCCCAAGGGCAGGATCTGGACAATGGTGGCTGGAGGAGGTGCTTCAGTTGTCTACAGGTATGATGTACTTAATATTATTCTATACCCGGAGAAGAAACATTCAGTCTTCAGTCCATTCGCTCCTCTGTTAGAAACATTGATTGATTGATTAAGGTTTATTTAAATAGGGCCAGATACAAAAACATAGATACACTTGAAACAGTCATCTGATGTATGCATCATAGTGTTTTTAGCCAAAGCTAATTCGCAACACTTGTCCCTAGTAGGGCTTTTGGTTAAAAATGATAATACAGATTAACATTATTAAAAATAGGAAAATGGAAATGGAAATGAGGTAAAAAATGGAAAAGAGAAAAAGACATACAGAGAGAGCACAGTGTAAAAACTAAATATGAGAACAAGATTGTTGTTGAATTAGCCACAATTTTGTGTTTCATGTGTTACATGAGTAAACCTTACAGTTTATCTCCTCTTCCTCTTCCTCTTCGTGAGAAGCAGGTAAAGCCATTCTTATCTTTGATTATGGTTTAATAGCTGAATCTGCTCGTCAATTAATCATTCTTGAGGGTCAAAAACCGAAGGGAATCATAATCTGTTCTTGTTTGCTTTGAAGGTTTTTTGGTCAGAATGACCAATAGTGTCAAGAGAGTTTAATTAGCATATGGACCGGAGCAATGAAATTCTTACTTGCTGCGGCTTGACAGGCATGTCCATGTATACAATAAATGATCAATTGTTCTCAGTAAAGCAGACCATGAAGGGGCAGGCCAAAGTACACAGTGCAACCTGAGTGGTGCAAAGCCCGTAGTAATTCTGTGGTGCAGGGCAGTTCAAGAGCCTGATGGTTGGTGGGAAGAAGCTGGCCTTATGGTGGTGCAGGACAGTTCAAGAGCCTGATGGTTGGTGGGAAGAAGCTGGCCTTAGCCTGGAAGCTATGGTTCTGGGGCTCCTGTACCACCTTCCCAATGGGACAGTGAGACTGGGCCAGAATATTGTGTGGCACTCAATAAAAGTGAATGTTGATCTAAAAAGTCCTGTTAACAGGACACCTTGTACAGAGTTATAGTTGATGTGGAACAGGAAGAAAGAAGGAATATTTGTGCCATGATAATTTTTGATCCTTTAAATATCTGCAAAGATAGCACACGCGTGTTTTCACAGAGGCAGTTCTGAGGTATTTCCTATGTCTCTCATTGCAGTGACACAATCTGTGACCTTGGTGGCGTGAATGAACTCGCTAATTATGGTGAATACTCTGGTGCCCCGAGTGAACAACAGACCTATGACTACGCCAAGACCATTCTCTCGCTAATGACTAGGCAACAGCATCCAGAAGGTGCGTCTCATGGGGAAGCGCAACTTCTGATATAAAAAGTAAACTCTTGTCCGAGGGAAGCATATTTCTACAGTAACTGAGTCCAATGCAGTGGCATTACCATCTCTGGCTTACAGCCACTTTGCAGCAATTACATATTCCGTTTCTGCAATATCCAATGCCCTCCTGATTGGCATAAACATTTTTAAAGAATCTTTATTCTTGGTGCATTTGGACTATCTCTTTATGTGCGTTGATGGCAGCAGCACTGGATTTATCCCATGACTGTCGACATGTGTCTCCTGTGTTTTACATTGTCGATAACTAAATGTCAAGTCAAGTCAGGTCAAGTCACATTTATTTATATAGCACATTTAAAAAACAACTCTCATTGACCAAAGTGCTTTACAGTTGTTATAAGAGTCGTATACACAAGCAGGCTACGTACCTACATATATACAAAATAGCCCTCGCTCAGAGGACATCAGGAAAGGCTTGGGAGAACGGATACGTTTTTAGACTAGACTTAAAGGAGTCGATGGAGGGAGCAGTAAGTCATCATGTACCTTCAACTAGTCAGACTCTGTGCTGTGGTGAGCCCTGAAACCTGATTGGAAAGTTTCCAAGATAGTTTCCAAATGTGGGCAAAACATCCATTTCTCTAAAAACCAACCAATATGGTATTGGCTACTGTTATTCCAAAATTTGCAGAAGTTTTAAAATGTCTCTTGCTCGCTCACACTCTCTCCCTTTTCTCTCAGACCCCAATGTGTTTTCTCCTTTACCATCACACAGCAAATGCAAGTAAAGGCCTTCCCTGATCATCTCGCACCATTCCTTCCCCTGAAGCAGGAACCATCCTTATCTTCAAGAATTTGAGACATTTGAATATATTTCTGTACATGTTGCTGCTCTGTAAAGTTGTAAGGTTGTTAATTTCATTCTATTTGACTGCTGCATTTTGTAAATGTTTCCCACTATATTCAGGAAAGATCCTCATAATTGGAGGCAGCATTGCTAACTTCACAAATGTAGCAGCAACATTTAAGGTAATATAATTTCTCAATCTCCAGGTTTTTTCAATTGGTAATATTTTTGATAGAAAGATAACTCTGAAGGAAACTTTGATTAATCATTTGTTCATAGTATAAATACAGTAAGAGACAATTTGACTTTGTTTAATTTCGAGAATCAGTGTGGAAACAGGCCCTTTGGCCCACCGGGTCTGTGCCGACCAGTGATCCCTTCACATTAACACCATCCGACACACACCAAGGACAATTTTACACATGCACCTTTCCCTGTAGTATAATAATTAGTGACCCATTGAAATATTTTGTCCTGGTATTTCATATTTCTTTTGCTTGGTTACAAACCGTACTTGTTAAACTACCGGAATCGAATTGTGCTGATAGACCATAAAGCCATTAAACCTATGGGGATTAGTTTCAGATATAATGACGTTCCCATAATGTGAATTGGATACAATGCAATTGATGAATTGGGATCATTATTTATATCATACAGGCTGAATCGGTTATAACATGATTTTGATTGGTAACTAGAGAACTGCTTAAGTTACTTAGGAAATTGACATACAGATGTGTTGGTGAGAAAAAAGCTGTTTTTTGGGGGGGGGGGGGGGGGGTAGTTTCTGTGTTTTGTTCAGGAGAGTGCAGGCAACTCAATCTCTCCTCACGTGGTGCATGGGCATCCCAGGAATCAGTCCTGTGAATCTTTGTGTTGTCCTGACTGCGGGAAGAGATCTGTTGGTTTCATATCAGCAGAGAAGATTATTGGCTGCAACCTTCCCTCCACTGATGAACTGTACACTGCAAGGGCCAGGAAGTGAGCAGGCAAGATCATCTCTGACCCCTCTCACCCTGGCCATAAACTCTTTGAATCACTTCCCTCTGGAAGGTGACTCCGGATTGTCAAAGCTGCCACAGCCAGACATAAAAACAGTTTTTATCCACAAGTAGTTGCTCTACTCAACAGCCAAAAATCTGTAGCCTCCCTTTGCTCTGGTATTTTGTTGGTTCACATGCTTGATCAATGGTGTTTTATCATCAATGTTTTATTATTATTAATGTTTAGTGTTTTCTGAGTCATTCGTAACTGTCACTGTATGTCATGTTGTTACTTGTGGGTGGAGCACCAAGGCAAATTCCTTGTATGTGAATACTTGGCCAATAAACTTACTTATTTACTTATATGGCAGCCACATTTATTCACACTATTTTGAGTGTGATCTCGCCACAGTCCTGTGTAATAACAATAAGACACCTTCACTTCAGTACTCATGTTTTTACGTACTTGGCTAATAAATTAATTGCAATGCAATAATCCTCTTGAAGAAAAGGTCTCGATATCCTTTGCCTTCCTAATTGCTTGCTGCAGCTGCAAGATACTTTCAGTGACATAAGGCTATCCAAGTCCTACTGAGCTTTGACATTTGCGAATCTCTCACCACAAGAAAAATATGTACATCAAGGTGGATCACCTATCCCTTTTCCACATTATCTAGAACCTGCCTATTCCTTGGTCATTCACCTAACTTAGCTTTATCCCCTTGAAGCCTCTATATCCTCTTCCCTACCAAAGATACCTAACGACCTAAACTAACAAACCCCATCTAAACTAACAAAATGCTTTAATTGTAGCACGTTTTGTCTGAAGACGTAAATACCTGGAGCTACTGTCTGATTATCGTTCCGTTCTTTCCTAGGGCATTGTTCGTGCAATCAACGATTACCAGACCCCTCTGCAGAATCATAACGTGTCGATTTTTGTCAGAAGGGGTGGGCCCAATTACCAAGAAGGACTCCGCGTCATGGGTGAAGTTGGTGAGTAACATTGTCCACAGATTTATATTTTCTTTTTATCCACGAAATGGTGCAGACGCTCCCAATCACATATCTTGGGTAAAATGAGATATTAACAGGCTAAGGCATGGGTGCCTTACATTAAGATGTCAGCATATTAGTATCTAACCATGAGTCATGAATTGATCATAAATCTAGCTGACTTTGCAAGAAAGATGCCTGCCAACTACATTTGGATCTTCGATACCTATCATCGATACTTATCAACGAAAGTATCAGCGATACTTTTTTGCATATCTTTCATTCATTGTTCTTTATCTCTCCACATCACCGTCTATATCTCTCGTTTCCCTGATCCCTGACCAGTCTGAAGAAGGGTCTCGACCCGAAACGTCGCCTATCTCCTTCGCTCCTTAGATGCTGCTGCACCCGCTGAGTTTTTCCAGCTTTTGTGTACCCCCCACATTTGGATCTTGGCATTTTGGAATAATTTACCCGTCAACTCTAAGGACGGTGAGAAGAGCAAACTTATGATAAGGAAGTGGTTAAAAAGTTAGCAAGCTTGTCTTGGTCTCGAGTCACTTCTCCAATCTCCTTGGCACACAGGCTTTAACTGCATGAAATATAGAATAGGCAAATGCATCTATCAAATTCACCCACGATTTATGTCTGTTTACATCAGTCATTATTGTTGTGTGACCATCTTATTTGAGGATGAATGAGAGAAAATTGGCCTTCTCTAACTTGGTGCTCTCTCTTCAAACATGAAATGATTTCCCATCAAGTATTTTCTTGTTCCCCACAACTTCTCGCCTCTGGGTACCCCTCCTTCATTTCTCTCCCAACAAATTGATCCAAGCCACCTTGAGACAATTGATTGAGACAAGATTCTGCTCGCTGTACTCTGGGACGGATGTGATTGAGCTAGAGCAAGGTAAAGTCAGCAAAGTGCGATCAAGGATAGTCTGAGGGTTACCAAAGAGGAAGATGGTAGTTCAGAACTGCTCTCAGGTTGTGGTAGGATGATTCAGTTGTCAGATAACAGCTGAGAAGAAACTGTCCCTGAATCTGGAGGTATGTGTGTTTAAAAGGGCGTGGATAAGAAATGTTTATGGGGATTTGGGCCAAATGCAGGCAAATAGGACTGGTTCAGGAGGGTACCTTGGTTGTCAAGTTGGGCCGAAGGGCCTGTTTCTATAACACCAACTCTAACATGTGCATATTGTTTTTGTTATCTAGTTCCTTGCTATATATATATTTTTTGGTCACATCTATTTTGCAGGAAAGACAACTGGAATTCCAATCTATGTATTTGGCACTGAAACGCACATGACTGCGATTGTGGGAATGGCACTTGGCCAGCGGAGCATTCCTGACCAGCCCCCCATGGCTGCCCACACGGCCAATTTCCTGCTAAACGCCAGTGGCAGTCCCTCGGTAAGTAAGCTCAGCTTAAAACCCGGAGATTAGTATGATATGGGGAAGTGTTTTGTGTAGGAAGGACCTGCAGATGCTAGTTTAGTTTAGACACAGAGTGGAAACTGGCCGTTCAGCCCACCGGCCAGCGATCGTATTAACACCATCCTATACATTCGGGACAATTCAATTTACATTTATACAAAGCCAATTAATTTACAAACCTGTATATCTTTGGAGTGTGGGAGGAAACCAAAGATCTCGGAGAATACCCACACGGTCACGGGGAGAACGTACAAACTCCATATAGACAGCACCCGGGATTGAGCCCGGGTCTCTGGTGCTGAAAGCGCTGTAAGGCAGCAACTCTATCGCTGCGTCACCGTAGTTTAATATGAAGATAGACACAAAATACAGGAGTAACTAGTGGGACAGGTAGTATCTCTGGAGAGAAGGAATGGGTGACGTTTCGGGTTGTGACCCTTCTTTAGAAGTGTTTTGACTGGCTGGTGGTGATCTTATCAATTTGTTGTACAGGTTTAGAGTTAGTGTTGAATAATGGCAGAGTGAATCTGTGCTATTACGTGCTGTTATTGCATTTCTGTAACAGCGGGTAGGGTTGTTTTCTCCCAGATTTGGATGCACGATTAATGCCATAGAGCCGTACAGTGCTGGAGCAGGCCCTGGTTTGGCCAAGATGCCTATCTACATTAATCCCATTTTCTGCCTCGACCATAATCCCTATAGTCCTGTACTATCCATGTACCTGTGCGAGTGCTGCGTAAATGCTCAATTATTTTGCTTGCCACTACCATTTCTGCGGGAACCTTGTTCCAGATAATCACCATCCTCTGTGCAGAAAAACCTGCCCCTCCCATCTCCTTTAAATATTTTCCTTCTTACCGTAAACCTACGTCTTCTAGTTTTAGACCCCCACCTTTGGAAAAAAACTGTGACTATCTACCCTATCTATGCCCCTCATCATTTTATTAAATATCTATAAAGTCACCCATTATTTAAGCTCCAGTGAGCACAATTCCAGCCTTTACTGTCCTTTTGAAGCGAAAGCACTCCGTTCCTGAAAAACATCCTAGCGAATCTTCTGCGCTCGTTTCTACCACTACCACATCCTTTCTATCGTGGTAACCAGAACTGCACATAATATTCCAAGGGTGCCAATGTCTTAAGTGATAGGAGTAGAATTAGGCCATTCAACCCATCAAGTCTGCTCCACCATTCAAATCATAGCTGATCTATCGCTCCCTCCTAACCACATTCTCCTGCCTTCTTCCCATAACCCCTGACATCTGTACTAATCAATCATGTCCCAACTCCCCTTCTCAATCATGCCCCAACTCCTCTTCTCAATACCCCTGGCCTGGCAAGAAAACTGCCTTCACCAACCTATCCCTCTGTGCTGCTGTTTTCAGATGTCAAAGACTGGAACGCATAGGTTTATGTTGAGAGGGGGCAAGGATTAAAGATGATGTGCATGGCACGGAGGGTGGTGAATGTCTGGAATGCGCTGCCAGGGTGGTGGTGGATACAAGAGTAGCAGTTAAGTGACTTTTGGATATTGAGGGCCGAAAAGGCCTGTTCCTGTGCTGTGCTGTTCTATGTAAAAAGAGACTATGTGGGGTATGTTAGTTTGTGAGAGTGCGCACAACTGGATCTGGGAAGTTACGGTTGGGCAGGGTTGTATTGTGTCTGGTCGTTCTCTTTTGTTGCAGTGTTGCCTTTGCATAACCAAGTCATGCTGCCTCATAAATTAACATCGCTTTTTTGCTTCCTTCCAGACTCCAGCCACGAGCAGAACTGCTTCTTTCTCAGAATCAAAACCCGAGGATGCATGCAGAACATCGATGCCTATGAAGTGTAATGTCCCATGCGGTAATTCATTTAATGTATTCAAAGGTTCGACTTGTCTGTGGTCTCCACAGAAAAGATGCTTCTGCTAGAGAGGATGCTCGGCTCCAAACCATTGCATTTCACGGATAAAATGTAGCTATTTTCATGAAACAATGGCGTTAACTGGCAAAACCCGGCATTTGAAAGCTGTTGTGTGCGCTCAGCCTCAAGTGAAAGATTGCTATCAAGGATCGTTTGTTTGTTATCTTGTGCTCGAGAGTCTTGTTTAAATAGAAATATTAGATGCTTCCTCGTTTGCATTGTGCTCTAATGGAACTGTGGAGAGTTCAGTGACATGAAGAATTAAAGTGAGATGGGATTGCAAGCTTAGGGTCACCCTGCACACTGATTAGAGGGTAGACAAAAGTGCTGGAGAAACTCAGCGGGTGCAGCGGCTTCTATGGAGCGAAGGAAATGGGCAACGTTTTGAGCCAAAACCTGGAAGGAAATAGGCAACGTTTCGCTCCATAGATGCTGCTGCACCCGCTGAGTTCCTCCAGCACTTTTGTCTACCTTCGATTTTCCAGCATCTGCAGTTCCTTTTTAAACACTGACATAGAGGTCTGTTTCAAAGTAGCCCCTCTCTTGATGTTAGGTTTCTCCAGTGTAGGGGGGACGGGACACATTGTGAGCCCTGCGTGCAATACACTAGGTTGCAAAAAGTGCATTTAACTCTCCTGTACGGACAGTTTGGGTTTCTGGATAGTGGGACAGGATGAGGGGAAAGGGCAGCTGTTTTCCGAGGTTGCGTGGGAAGGTGCCGTGACAAGAGGCGCAATAGGAGAGGGAACTAGAGAATCATAATGAGAAGAATCCTTTCAGAAGGCTGGAAATTGAGTGGAGAAGATGATGCGTATGGCAGAGAACAGTTACAAATGACACAAGGTAGGGAGGGTGGACGATGAACTCGGTTTTAGTTTGGTTTAGAGAAACCACGTGGAAATGGGCCCTTCTGTCCACCAAGTCCGTTGCGACCAGCGGTCACTGGAGCCAATTAGCCTCCAAACCTGCATATCTTTGGAGTGCAGGAGAAAACCGGAGCACCCGGAGAAAATGCACACAGTCAGAGGGAGAACGTACAAACTCGTACCGACAACACCCATAGTCGGAATCAAACCCGGGCCTCTGGCGCTGTCAGGCAGCGACTCTGCCACTGTGCCACCCTAGGTCAAGCTCATTATGAGGCTGTTGGGATGGGAGATGGGGATGCCAGGGACCCCAAAATAGCTGTGGCACAACAAAGAGTGGGTGGGAGCAGTGGTAGGGGATAGAGGAGGTGCAGCTGAAAACACTCAACTGTGGTAAAGGGAAAGCTGTAGATGTTGGTGCGGAGAGTTTATGTCAGAATAGATACAGGAATGGACTCTTCCAGACAGCGAGGTGGGAGGACATGCAGTCAATCAACTGGGGGTTTGTGAGTTTGTAAACAAATTTGATTTCCAGCCCATCTTCTGAGTGGGAAGTAAAAGTAGTCTAGGAAGGGAAGAGTCCTATATGGGCTCTGTGACATTAATGACAATTTAATTTTGTATGAGCGTCTGAAATGTCACCAATATAGCCGTTGGAGGCAAGGGAAGGGGTTTAAATTTGATTCAACAAAGTTTGTTCTTTTCCAACGAAGGGATGAGCTTGGCCTCGTGCACATTCCCAGAGCTACAACTTTTGATTTGGAGAAAGTGAGTCGAGTTGAAGAAGAAATTATTCAGTGCAATAACTAATTCAGCTGGGTGGATGAGTGTTGTCGGGAGGGGAACTTGTTGGGGTCCCTGTTCGTTTTGTTAAAATGGGAAGTATTTTTAAATTTTACTTCAGAAAGACACAAAAAGCTCGAGAATCTCAGAGGGAGAGGCAGCACCGTTGGAGAGAAGGAATGGGTGAAGTTTCGGGTCAAGGGTGTTTTATTGTCATGTGCCCCAGATAAAACAATGAAATTCTTACTTGTTGCATCACAACAGAATATGTAAACATAACACACTGTAAATAATATGATAAATGAGAGAGAAAAAAATTCTGTGTGTGTGTGCGTGCACACACACACACACACACACACACACACACACACACACACGCACACAGGCACACACGCACACGTTCAAAACTGTACACCTGTAGAAGTTCAAGAGAATCCTCTTTGACATACTGAATCTTTGTAATCTTCTCAGGAAGTAGAGGCGTTATTTATAATTTCGCTCTATTTATAATTGCTCCAGCTTTTTGTGTCTATCTTTGGTTTAAACCAGCATCTACAGTTCCTTCCTACACTTACATTTTTACTTTGATGCCTTCAACCTTCAAAGGAGAAGTTAAGTGTCCTTTTTACCAGCTTGCTGCGGGATGCAGATGCAGTTAGATTAAACGTCCATGGTGAAGGTGAGCCAGTTGGGAGCAGGAAACTGGATGCTGTTAAAACTGAGGAGGATGTTAGAGATGCAAGTGGGAAGGGACAGGACAGGGTAGAATAATATCACGGTCAGAAGTGAGCTCAGTTGGATGAGAGCAGGCTGAAGCAGTGGCGAGCCCTGTTTGTAGACCTTGGGGAGGAAATAAAGTGGGCCGTGTGAAGTTGAGTAAAATAACACTGGAGGCCAGAGAGGGAAGACTTGAGGAAATGAGTTGGAGACAATGGCCTGGTGTGCAGTGCCATTACTGAGAGTTTGTGTTCAAATTCTGAGGCTGAGGTCAAAACAACGACAATAGTGCCCTTGTCTTCAGGCCTGTCTTCCAGAGTATTTCCAAAACGTTCTTTTTATTTCAGATTTCCAGCATCTAAATTTGTTGCTTCAGTGCCTCTCTGTGCCTGTTCTAATTAAGGCTCAAGGGATTTCAAGCAGTTTGCATTTTGTTTAAATGTGAAGTACTTTTGTGCAGTGTTTCTGGTTACTAAATGGACTATTCCAGCCCGTCTTAGAAAACCATGAGCAGAGCCTCTGTACGTGTAAATACAGGAAATGGCACTCTGGTCTGTTTGACATTCGTCCCTCATAACCCAAATTAATTATTTCTTTATTAGCTGTTCATTTAAGATAAATGAAGATCCAAGAAGCAATGTTTTACTGCTACATTTCCATTTCTTAATTTGAGAAACATTTGAACCCATTTATCCCTCGAGTCGACTCGCTATTGAATTAAACGATGGCTGAGGTGCATATTTTCATTGATTTATTGTTCACTTTGAACCCCTTGCCTGACAAAAATAGATCTATGTTGGTTCAATGATTTTCAGTTTCCTCTCATTTCAATCCATTTGTGGGGGTTGGCGAGTTGCCAAGAGACGATGCAGGTTCTACCTAAAAATAAATAATCCAACAGCACCTTAAACACCATAGTTTCAATGTTCAGGTGAGGCCAATCATTTCTGGACTATGAAAGATAAACCTCCACCCACAGCAGAGAATGCTGATAATCTGTCATATGTGGCATTTCAAAGTAAAGATCTCCAAATGTAATCTGTGTAAAGGTGAATGGATTTATTTTTCAAAGTCTGGATGGTCAGGACTGGTTAGGTGCACCTCCTTTAAAGGGCCTGTCCCACTTACGCAATTTTATACAGCGACGTGCCGGCACCCGTCATAATCGCAGTAGGTGACCAAATATTTTCAACGTGTTGAAAATCCAGCAGTGACCAGAAAAAGGCACGACTCTTTGGGCGACTACTCACCTCCATACAGGCGTCACCCCACGACCGTGTCGCATAGGTGGGACAGGCCCCTTAGTGTACATTCTTTGCTCCATGCCCCTGAATGTAACTGGGTCAGAAAGGAGAGGTTATATCATTTTATATTAAGTAGTGATTATGTTACAAGTCCAACTGTATATGATGTATTTCTTGGTCATCTCTCTTTGACAGAAGGAAAGACAAAGCAAGAAAAGAAAAGAGGTAGGAGGGTTATAGCAGATGTCTGTACGTTCATCAAGGTCGTTTGGTTGCTATTTACCATCTTGCTTCCCAGCAGAGAGCTTCAGTGGTTCTGCTTCATTTGACCTCATTCTACACAAACATAGCCTGATGGGGAAGTCCCAGGGAAAGCCGCAAATACTTTATTTGTCCAAGGAAACTGGGAATCAAAGGACTCAAACACTTCCCCATTTTTTTTTTAGTCTACTAAAACAATTAGAGAATGCGGCAGATCCTTAGTTTCTGGGATTGCACTGTAATGAAGCATTAACTCCTTGTAGTTTACTGTCAGCACGGTGGTATCAGCAGAGTTCTGCATGAGATGCCTCCAGTCTTGCTCACACTTTCAGTCTGGGCTTTGCCGGTGTTGCATTCATCAGATGTTGGCTGGGATCCAAAGTAGAGTTGAAACAGCTTCTGTGTAAGTTTGGCCATTCTGCATCTATAGCTAGCTAAAGTCTTGGCTGCCTTTCATAGCCACATTTCCACATTAACCTCTTCTCCAGCCACAGCTGCAAGTTTTCAAACAGCCTTGCTGAAAAGTCCTGGTTTTCTAAATGAAATTAGCTTTCTCAGCACTATGTATAGGCACTGTCCTGCTTGACTACCTCTTGTGTCACTGAAACGGCTGTGTTGCAATTCTTCAGTTATAAACGATTTGTATCCATTTTGTGAGACCTAATTTAACCGGGTAGGCTTTCTGCCTGCTCAGATCTTCCCATAGGGAGAAGGGACAGATGATGTGATCAGGTTGGAATCTACACATGATTGTAAACGGGTTGGATGATAAAATACTTCTGTGATTTCCCCTCCTGGTCTTTGCTTTCCTGAGATGGGCAGAGTCATCATCATCTCTGTAGAGATTCTCACACATCTGTCTGCTCCTGGGTGTTCAAGCATTATCCCTCTGCTGCTCCTCATTTCTTCATCTGTCCTCCTCAGGAACATTGGTAAATGGCAGTCAGTCAGGAAAGGGCGAGAGCCAAGTAAATGGAAGCTATGAGGAACGCACAAGCTCTCTTGGCACCTGTAGTAAAGGGCAGAATGTTTTGGAAGTTTGCCCACTATCAGTCTGAAAGATACGTGAGCTCAGATAGAGGACAGAACAGTTGTCTCCCTTTCTCTGTTTTCCATTTTATTCACCGTGATTTAGACCATCTGGTTTTTTTTTTCCTTCATACATAAACTTCTGCCTTTTTTTGCCATTTCATTGCTACACTGTTCTCCTTAGAAACAGAAAAATAGGTGCAGGAGTAGGCCATTCAGCCCTTCGAGTCAGCACCGCCATTCAATATGATCATGGCTGATCATCTAGTGAATTGGCCTCCACAGCCTTCTATGGCAGAGAATTCCACATATTCACAACTTTCTAGGTGAAAAAGTTTTTCCTCATCTCAGTCCTAAATGGCTGACCCCTTATTCTTCAACTGTGACCCTTGGTCCTGGACTCCCCCAACATCACGAACATTTTTCCTGCATCTAGTCTGTCCAATCCTTTATGGATTTTATATGTTTCTATAAAATCCCCTCTCACCTTTCTAAATTCCAGTGAATACAAGCCCAGTCAACCCATTCTTTCATCATATGTCAGTCCTGCCATCCCGGAAATTAACCAGGTGAATCTACGCTGTACTCCCTCAATAGCAGTAATATCCTTCCTCAAATTAGGGGACCAAAATTGCACACAATACTCCAGGTGTGGTCTCACCATGGCCCCGTACAATGCAATAGAACCTCCTTGTTCCTAAACTCAAATCCTCTTGCAATGAAGGCCAACATGCCATTAGTTTTCTTCACTGCCTGCTGTACCTGCATGCTTACTTACAGTGACTGATGTACAAGTACACCCAGGTCTCGTTGCACCTGCCCTTTTTCCTAATCTGACACCATTCAGATAATGATCAGTCTGGAGAAAGGTCTCGACACGAAACATCACCCATTCCTTCTCTCCAGAGATGCTGCCTCACCCGCTGAGTTAATCCAGCATTTTGTGTCTATCATTCAGATAATAATCTGCCTTCCTGTTCTTCACACCAAAGTGGATAACCTCACATTTATCCACATCTGTCAACCCAGCTTCTTCCCAGCATTCCCAAGCAGTTGTTCACTGTCTCTTTTCCCTTCTGACACCCAACATGCTGATACACACTCACTTTCCTTCCTCTATCACTTTTGTTCATTCTTGGAGAGCAGTCTCCAGTTTAGGCCATTGGATCCAAACTTTGTTATGTTTATGCACATATGTAACAAATAGCGTTTCACTGTACACGTGACGAACTACATTACTAGAGTACTGACAGGGTGGTGAAGAAGGCATGTGGCATGCTTGCCTTTATTGCTCAGCAATGAGTATTAGTGTTGGAGTGATACGTTGAAACTGGACAGGTCGATACTGAGACCACACTTGGGAGTACAGTGTGTAGTTCTGCATGGCTAACTATGAAAGATGTCGCTAAGGTGGAAAGGGGCAGGAAAGATTCACAAGAAGGCTACTGAGAATGGAGGGCTTGTTGTATAAGGAGAGACTGGATAGGCTGGGACTTTTTTCACTGGGCATAGATAGCTGAGAGATGATCTTAAAGAAATATAAAATAATGAGGGCCTTGATAAGGTCATAGTCACAGTCATCTTCCCACAATAAGGGAGCCTAAAACTAGAGCATGGAGAGGGAAAAGATTTAAAAGATCCCAGAAGGGCAACTTTTACCCAAAAGAGTTGGTGGGAATGTGGAGCGGACTGCCAGAGGAAATGGTAGAGGCAGATATAATTGCAACATTTAAAATAGATTTTGCAATTACATCCTATTGGCTTGCAGGTAAAGCCACCACTCTGTTCAGTCACCACACCAAGTCCAATAAGACCATCCCAGGTAAGCAAACTGGTTGCCATGGACGAGTTGGGCTGAAGGGTCTTTTTCTCTGAGCATCACGATTATGTCGTCATCCTCCAAATTGACAATTTAGTTGTTTGCTTCCAAACTGCCTGCACAATTCAGTAGTGGAGTGGAGGCAAAGGAATGATCAATGTGTCGGGCTGAGATCCTGCTGGAGGATTGAGAGTGTAGTGTTTAGATGGCCAATATAAAGGTGAGAGAGAGGAGTGAAGCTGGAGGCGGGTGTGACACTGTGAGCAGGGGAAGCCAGGTGTTGGGGGGCGGGTGGAGTTGGGAGAAGGCTGCTGGTGGGTAAGAGATGGAGACAGATGAGAAGAGAACGGGATGGATGGAGCAGTGGGTTGGGACGATGGAGGTAGAGACATAGGCTGATAGAAGGCCATAACTGTAGGCACAAGCTCTCTGGCACTCTACCTCTCTGAGGATCCATTGGTTTTTAGCAGAGAATTTCTCTGTAATATCTTTGTAAATCTACTATCTATCAAGAAAGGAGGAACAATCGCCATATATGCCTTCCACAGTATTTTGGGAAATTCTATTTCCAGAAGGCCTCCTGCCAAGCTCTTGCACATAATGCCTTTCTTCTCCTTTCAAGTCATTGGCCAGACTTTTAGTTTGCGGTCATCTGATGGATTGAGACCAGCATGTACCGTGCACCCACAGCAGTATGTGGGTATTTTCGCAGTGCTTGAAGCTGCTGCCAAGATTGCCAGCACTGATTGGGACCTTGTGTAAACAAGTGATGGTGAGACCAGGCTAGTCAGTCTTTCCTGAATCTAATGCCAATGTTAAACTACCTACAAAAGCCAACAAGTTATTTAACTTGTTTGATAACTGGGATGATGTACGTCTCGCTGCCGCTTAAGATTTGATTAGTATTGGTATCAGGGATTATGGGACGAAGGCAAGAGAATGGAGTTGAGAGAGAACGATAGATCAGCCATGATTGGATGGCGGAGTAAACTTGATGGGCTGAATGGCTTAAATATTCTCCTAGAACTTATGAATACCCAGCAACATGCAACAACATAATTTCTACTCACCTTTACAAGTTTCTAAAATGGCAGAACATCCCTTTTACCTTGCGGTTCCATGTACTGGTTCTGTATGCCACAGGATGAGTGCGGTTTTTTTTCTCTCTGGAATGCTGAGGTGGTGAATATCGCTCAGTCATTCCACGTCAGTTTGAGTAGCAGGAAGAGGTAGTAGATGATAGTGGAAGCCTGAATGTGCTTTTTAGCAATAGCTATTCTTCTGCAGTGGTGTCCAAACCGTAGTCTGTGGATCACTTTCATATTGAGGCCGAGTAGTCCAGTGCTGAACACCCAAATAATTTCTGTCTGTTTCCACTCATCTCTATCTCTGGTGTCTTGTCTAGAAATTGATTAGGACAGAGCTGAGTCTAAACCTTGTTCATGGGTGGATCAATTACACTTTGCAAGAGCTATAAATCTAAGTGAATCACACAAAGGATTGGACACCCTTGTCAGTTGTTAACTAGTGAAGTCAGGCCAATGTGGTGTGTTGGTCAAAGATGTTTGCCCCTTGTCTCTTCTCTTGCTCTACCTTCTCTTCTACCCTCCACTCTGACAATTCAAACCAACCAAGCCAGCAGCCCCACCTGATTAGAAATGTCATTGAGAAGATTACTGTTCTCTCAATTCTGCTTGAGTACCCTTGATGCCCGTCAGCATATATCTGTGCTGAATGAAATGCTCAGGCACATCATTTAAAACTGGGAAAACATTCATGCAGTTTTTATTTCCAAAGAATATTTCCTTTGTAACTAAATTGTGAGATTATGCCTTGTTTCTTTTGAAACTTCCCTGAAAATTTGATAGGTATCCTACAATTATTTGTTACAGATAGTCAGTCATATAAGGCTTGGGGACAAATGGCTATTGTTTGATTTTGAAAATCCTGAGGTGGTCAGTTGTTGCTATTTAAGCTCTTATGATATTCAACTCTCTCCTCTGATTCCTATTAGTGATCTGCTGAAAGTTCCTCCTGTGTGCTGTCCCATCCTGGTTATTTTTCCTGCTTTTCTTGTTGTGGATTTGCACCTTGCCTTTTTGTTCAGTTTTCTTCTAATAAACTTGGTTTAGGAGTCATTTACCATCCTATTGGCTTGCAGGTAAAGCCACCACTCTGTTCAGTCGCCACACCAAGTCCATTATTTGGGGAATGCAGACCAGAGCTGTGCAAGGAATGCTGGACTTCGACTATGTCTGTTCACGGGATGAACCATCTATTTCCGCCATGGTTTACCCATTCACGTAAGTGCTGTTTCAACCCGTCTGTAGCCTTCAATCTGGTGCATTCTGGCCATTGACAGTATCCAAAGGCAGTGCAGTGGTGCAGCTATTCAAGCTTCTGCCTCACAGCGCCAGAGACCTGGATTCGATCCTGACCTTTGGTGCTTTCTGTGTGGAGTCTGCACGGGTCCTGTGGCTTCCACCCACATTCCAAGGATACGTGGGTTGATAGGTCAATTGACCGCCGTAAATTGCCTCAAATGTGGATGTGATAGTGAGTAACGTAGAACTATATGAGCGGGTGGTCGATGGTTGGTGTGGACTGAGTGGGCCGAAGGGCCTGCTTTCGATACAGCATGGAAACCAGTTGAAAGTCTTGGCTCCTCAATGTGTCCAGGAGTCACCAATTGATTAGCCATTGCTTCATCGTCAATGCTTCCCCTGCTAAATGACTGATTCCCTGTTGACTGTTCAGCCACCATGATCTCCAGGCAGAGGCCAGCTGCTGGCTGCGCAGGAATCCAGATCTGGATTCTATGTCTATACCTGTGGTCCGAAGGATCCTACCATATTGGGGTAAAATTGGGATCTTACTTCAGGTCACAATCTCAAACAAAACTCTGCCTGCACTTCTAAATCATCGTGTTAACTGATATATATTTAGCATTTGAAGTTGTAGTTTGCCGTCTCGTGTTCACTGCTCCCTGCCTCATCTCTCTCCACAGGGGTGACCACAAGCAGAAGTTCTATTGGGGTCACAAAGAAATCCTCATCCCTGTGTACAAGAACATGGCGGATGCCCTGAAGAAGCACCCAGAAGTGGATGTTCTCATTAACTTTGCCTCCTTGCGCTCAGCGTATGACAGCACCGTGGAAACCATGAGTTTCCCCCAGGTTGGTTTGCCTATTATTCACTTTCGAGTGCTCTAACTAAAATGTGAACACCAAAGCTGCTCTAGATTATTTAGCATTCCCATCTGTTCTTTATAATTAAGGTGCAGTTGACCTCCACAAATTCTTTAAATCTTACTACCGAGAACAAGACCCTAATGACAGTTGCAAACCCTCACTCCCCCTGCATCATCTGAGAAGAGCAGGTTTTTTCCCTTTCATTGCTATTGCCCAACAGTTTTTGTACATAGTTGACAAAGAATTTGTATTGCAGACACAATCTTGTAAATAACTTGCGTTTGGTTTTATTCATTTTTTTGAGAATCCTTTCTCAGTAGGATCTTGTATGGTGAACTAGACAATGAGGAATTTCAATTCAACCTTTTTTTATTTTTGCGGAATCCATTGTTAATTATCTAGTGAAAGACAGAATGCATCTGGGGCTGACAGTTGTTGGGTTTCTCTCCTCTCCCCAGTTTCCTACCAACATAGTTCTGCACACATCAATGAGCTCGGATAGTGAGTGGCGACCAGAGGTTCAGGAGGGTGTTGCAACTGAGGACTTTGGAAGGTGGTGGAATGCTCAACTCCGTGCCATGTCTTCAAGTCACCATTGATTGGAGTCATTAGGAACGAGGGGCCGAATGGCCTACTCTTGTGTCTATTGTCTCTCGCCCCTTGACATTTTTCGGGTTAAAGTCGAGACCATTCCAAATGGAAACCGTTGTAGATTAGAACGCCACCATTGCTCCACCCAACATCTCCCCAGGAGCTTGAGGTTGTGGTTGTGATGGTGGACTGACATGTACGTGCTCTTCTGTGTACCGTAGATCCGGACAATTGCCATCATCGCCGAGGGTATCCCTGAAGCATTGACAAGGCGGTTAATCAAGATGGCGGATGAGGGAAGTGTCACCATCATTGGACCAGCTACGGTAATAAGTTAGCAATTCTCCTGGGGTATCTGGGTCTTCGTGGAGATGATGATATTATTGGGATCAAGGATTCGTTTAAACAGAAAAAAAAGGGAAAAAATCATAAAAGGTGAGAGATTAGAACTCAGAAGTGCGGATGGTTTTGTGTGTCCCAAGATTTGCCAACGGCCAATAATAGGTGTAGCAAATACTTGGAAAAGTTTGCAATGTTATTGTTTATCCCGAGGGGAACTGGGTTCAAAAGCTGGTGAGATTATGCATCACTTATTACATCCGGATTGCTGCGTGTCTTACAGGGCTCCTTATTTAAAGACGGATGTTACTACATTTATAACCATATAACAATTACAGCACAGAAACAGGCCCTCTCGGCCGTTCCAGTCCGTGCCGACCATTTGTTTTCCCCTAGTCCCATCTACCTGCACTCAGACCATACCCCTCCATTCCCTTCCCGTCCGTATACCTATCCACTTTACTTTTAAATGTTAAAATTGATCCTGCCTCCACCACTTCTGCTGGAAGCTCATTCCACACAGCCACCACCCTCTGAGTAAAGAAGTTCCCCCTCACGTTACCCCTAAACTTCTGTCCCTTAATTCTCATGTCATGCCCTCTTGTTTGAATCTTCCCTACCTTCAATGGGAAAAGCTTATCCACGTCAACTCTGTCTATCCCTTTCATCATTTTAAAGACCTCAATCAAGTCTCCCCCTTAACCTTCTGTGCTTCAAAGAATGAAGACCTAACTTGTTCAACCTTTCTCTGTAACAGTTGCTGGAACCCAGGCAACATTCTAGTAAATCTCCTCTGTACTCTCTGTACTATCTATTTGAAGTAGATTAACATCTGGAATAGGCAGGTTATCGACTGAGGGGAAAATGGAAGGACTAAACATGTATCTGCTGGAGTGAAAGGTACTTGAATTAACCAAGTAAGATACAGAGGAAGCATAAGAAACAGCTGATGCTGGAATCTTGAGTGTGAAGAAGGGTCCCATCCCAAGCCGTCAATCCCATTCCCTCAACAGATGAAGCCTGTCCCGCTGAGTTCCTCCAGCAATGTTTTCACTCAAGGTCTGGCAGAGTCTTTACAGGGTGGATGTGCAAAGGATGGTTCTTTTTGTGGCACAATTTAAAACTAAAGGTTACTGTTCAAACGTAGAGTTCCGAGTTACGATAGATTAGGATAAATTATTTCTGAGGATCATATGTCTTTAGTCAACTTTAATCCTGTCTCCCAGCATTTAAGCTGGTTTCTTATTCACATTCTTGTTCAATGATTTCAATCACCACCTGGTGTTTTATATTGAGTTACATTTTCAGCAATGCGTTCAGTTGTCTTTCCTTTGGCACATCACTGGAGAATGATGCTCTCTTGGGTGTTTAATGTGTCCATGTAATGCTGCTAATCCCATCCCTTTACCAGCCAGCAGATATCAGATGAGGCAGGAAACCAAGATACTCAGTGTCTCGAGATAAAGAGGAAATGGGCAAATCTACTGAAATTATGGTTGAATAGCTTGCCAGCATCTTTCTGTCTAAGCATGTTTTTGGAAGTGACGTGCTGGAGAATGCCCGTGGGCCCTCACATCACTATTCAGTCCCTTTGTGACGGGAGAGAAACAAAATGGAAACCGTACTATGTTCATATATCAGACCCAAACATTGGGACCTCATTGAAACATACAGATTAGTGAAAAGCTTGGATAGAATAGATGTGGAGAGGATGTTCCCATTAGTGGGAGAGTCTAGGACTAGACTCAGAATTGAAGGACGTTCTATTAGGGAGGAGATGAGGAGAAATGTCTTTAGTCAGAGGGTGGTGAATCTGTGGAATTCTGTGCCACACAAGTCTGCGGAGTCCAAGTCAGTGGATATTTTTAAGGTAGTTAGATTTTTGATTAATACAGGTGTCAGAGGTTATGGGGAGAAGGCAGGAGAATGGGAGGGAGAGATAGATCAGCCATGAATGAATGGCGGAGTAGACTTGATGGGTCGAATGGCCCAATTATAGTCTGATCATTTATGACCTTATGACTAACATGCCTCTCACAGCTAATTTAATGTTGGCATTTCAGGTGGGTGGCATTAAGCCAGGCTGCTATAAGATTGGCAACACCGGGGGAATGTTGGATAATATCCTGGCCTCCAAGCTGTATCGTCCCGGCAGTGTGGCATATGTGTCTCGGTCGGGTGGAATGTCAAATGAGCTGAACAACATCATCACCAGAACCACCGACGGTGTCTATGAAGGAGTTGCCATTGGCGGTGATCGGTAAGGATCTGTGGGAGTTTCTCTTGTGACCCTTCACTAAGGCCTGCTACTAACTAATCCCAGCTGAAGTACTACTTTAGTTGCAGCTTGTTTACTGCTTACTAAATGCCCTTGGGTGGCAACACTACTCTGCTGTTATCATTCGGTTCATGTAATGAAAGGTAAATATGGAAGCAGCGATCAGTGTGAAGCAAACTTTTGTCACTTGGTAGTGCTGTAGAACAGCGTGCTGCAACACTGGAGAATCCGTGGAATGAAAGTTTCTGCGCGGAAACGCTTCCTTCAGCCCACAGTGTCCATATGGTCATTTATTTTAAACCCGTTTACCAGCACTTGGTCTGTAGCCTTCTCTGTGTTAGAAGGAACTGCAGATGCTGGTTTAAACCAAAGATAGACACAAAAAGCTGGGGTCACTCAGCGGGACAGGCAGCATCTCTGGAGAGAAGGAATGGGCGACGTTATGGGTCAAGACCCTTCTTCAGTATGAAGATGCTGCGTGTCCCTCTGAGTTACTCCAGCTTTTTGTGTCTATCCACTTATTAACTATCCTGATTACTGATGAACAGTATTTTCTCCAATTAGTTTTGATCTGGTGGTTAATGGATGTTATTTGGCTCTCCTCAACAGGTACCCAGGATCCACATTCATGGACCACGTCTTGCGTTACCAAGACACACCTGGAGTCAAAATGATTGTTGTTCTTGGTGAGGTAAGTTTCCCCGGGAGAAAGCAATGTGGTGCTCAGGTGGGTAGCGGGGGGAAAGCCATGATCAATCAGCCTTACACATCATTAGGGAATTAAGATATTACTGGTTGTATCTTGGCATTGCACTGGTGGCAGAGGTGGGTGTTTGAGTTATAGGTTATATGCTGGGTATTAAGGGGAATGTTTTGCTCCTTCACAAGATCATAGGTGATAGGAGCAGAATTAGGCCGTTCGGCCCATCAAGTCTATTCCGCCATTCAATACCCCAATCAGTACCCCGCTCCTGCTTTCTCCCCATATCCCTTGATTCTGTTATGTTCCGTTAAGTTATATTGATGGTATATAATGGGTTGAAGGGCGTGATATTGTGCCGAAGACTTTGGTTCTATATTTGACCTGATTTCAGTAACCCAGTGTGCTCTTATAAATGTTCAAACCAAGATACTGGAATTCTACAGATATATATCATAGTTTGAAGATTGAAAAAAAAATCATTCTAACCAAAATCTCTCTGTAGATTGGTGGATGTGAAGAGTACAAGATCTGTACAGGAATTAAAGAAGGGCAGATTACAAAACCTGTTGTTATTTGGTGCATTGGTACATGTGCTACGATGTTTGCCTCTGAGGTAAGTGATAGCACAGATCTTCTGATAACCTGCTGTAAAGGTGTTAAACAAGTTTAGGATGAAGGCAGGGAAGTATTTATTTACATAGGTACACAAAAATGCTGGAGAAACTCAGCGGGTGCAGCAGCATCTATGTAGCGAAGGAAATAGGCAACGTTTGGGGCCGAAACCCTTCTTCGGACTGATGGGGGGTGGGGGGAGAAGAAAGGAAAGTTTTCTTTATTTATACACATCACCACAGCTGTCCAATTTGCACCTTACTTGCAGGTAAGGATGGTTGCAGGCGGTTTGCTTAGTGTGACGTGAAATAATTGAAACAGAAATGTAGAAATACTCGGCCGATTTAGGCAGCTTCTGCTGAAAGATAAGCTGATTGCTAAACTTTAATCGGCAGCCCGTAAGAATCAACTGAACCCCAGTTCTGACGAGCGGTCTTTGACCCGAAACATAAACTCTGTTTCTCTTCCCACAGTTGAGCCTTTTTTTTATTTAAGAAAGAGCTGAAAGTAGGTTTTCAATAGATGGGAAAGTAGGGGGAGGAATTATTAGTAACATTAAATCTGAGGAAAAGTGTTCTAAATGTTGATAGAAATTGCAGTGAGCTTGCGGATTGGCAATGCTTCAGAAGTTTAGGATGACAAATGAATTAATTCTAAACAAAAGCTGTTTGGGATTGAAGTAAACAGACTGAGTTAGTTTCTTCTTGGTTTCCTGGTCCTCTGGAGGTGGTAGAGGAAGGACTTAAGCCAGAAATGGTTTTGGGGAAGAAAGAGCTACCTTAAATTTAGTTGCATCTGGTTGGGTAACTATGGTAGGGTGAAGACTATTCCATGCTTTAATTGTGCGGGGGAAGAACGCATTGCTGTACACATCTGTCTTGGTAGCTGGTATCTCAAATTGGATCGAATGCCCTCCTCTGCTCCTAATTGATTTGGGTTTGGTGTAGATTTTGTAATCTATGTCAAGCTGGCTATTTAACATTTTGTAAAAACAGGTCAAACTTTGAGCTTCACGTCTGTCTTGGAGAGAGTTCCACCCCAGTGAATTCAGAAGTTTGGTAACACAGTTAAGAGACAAACGGCTCTACTGCTACTTCCATTTCTTACAATAATCTCTGGTTGAGGTACATTTAGCTGGTAAAGAAGCTTGCTAAACCATGTTGTGTAGTGTACCAAATTAATCCGATGAATGCTGTTGATGTTCTACTCTGGGTTTATAATTTGTAGCAATGGGAGTAACTACTTGCTACTTGTCCACGTACCAATCTTTCGTGCATCCACACAGGTACAATTTGGTCACGCTGGTGCCTGTGCTAATGAGAACTCTGAAACAGCAGTGGCAAAGAACCAGGCTCTGAGTGAGGTTGGCGCCATTGTACCAAAGAACTTCGATGAACTGGGTGAGGTCATCAAGTAAGTGCTTTGATTTTGGGTGCTCTAGTCTAGAGGCAGCAACTCAAAGGGCAATAATGAGGGATATAACAGGCGGGTTTAGCAATGAGTCTATGCACTGGGACCGACAAGTGAGGGTGAGGGGTTGGACAGGCTAGATGCAGGAAGATTGTTCCCGATGTTGGGGAAGTCCAGAACAAGGGGTCACAGTTTAAGGATAAGGGGGATATCTTTTAGGACTGAGATGAGAAAAAAAAATTCACACAGAGAGTGGTGAGTCTCTGGAATTCTCTGCCACAGAAGGTAGTTGAGGCCAGTTCATTGGCTATATTTAAGAGGGAGTTAGATGTGGCCCTTGTGGCTAGAGGGATCAGGGTGTATGGAGAGAAGGCAGGTACAGGATACTGAGTTGGATGATCAGCCATGATCATATTGAATGGCGGTGCAGGCTTGAAGGGCCAAATGGCCTACTCCTGCACCTATTTTCTATGTTTCTACGTGAGACTCCAAGGCTGGAGTTACTGGTACAGTAACTGGACCAGGATAGGACTAGTGGTATTCAAGGGAAAGGAGGGGATGGAATGATGTTGTTGAATGAAAGATTGTGGAGCTGTGGACTGAGTAGTCGTCAAGCATGCTGCTGTTTGAGGAATCTTTCTTTAATTTGACAGGGCTGTTTATGATGACCTTGTTGTTAAGGGTGTGATCGTACCCGCACAAGAGGTTCCTCCTCCTACTGTACCCATGGATTACTCCTGGGCAAGGGTAAGTGGTTTGTACAGCCAGTGACTGTGTTGAGAATCTCCCTTCACTCAGTTATTTTCATTGATGATCTGAATTATTTATAATGGCTGCATATTGTTTGGATTATTTTAATGCAGTTATTATTCGATGGGGCAGAGCACCCCTCACCTGCCCCAACCTTTGCCAACAATGGGGAAACTCTGCACGATGCATGTTTCCACTTGCCAGCAGCCACTTGCTGTTGATAAATGTCACAATATGTGCCTAATTCCAGGTGGACGTACGTCATCTTGGGCTACACTGTGATGGACTTTGGAAAGTCTACTCAAGCAAGTGATCTATTTAAAATGATTCATTCCAATGTCCCCAGAGGCCCATCTTGCAACAAGCATCATCGTCTCCCAGATAATTAAGTACAGTATTGAAATAAACACTGGCAGCTTAGAGTCATAGAGTGATACAGTATGGAAACGGGCCCTTCGGCCCAAATCGCCCACACCAGCCAACAGTGTCCTGCTCCACTAGTCCCACTTGCCTATGCTTGGTCCATAACCCTCCAAACCTGTCCTATCCATGACCCTGTCCAACTGTTTCTCAAATGATGGGATAGTCCCAGCCTCAACTACCTCCTCTGGCAGCTTGTTCCATACACCCACCACCCTTTGTGTGAAAAAGTTACCCCTCTGATTCCTATTAAATCTTTTCCCCTTCACCTTGAACCTATGTTCTCTGGTCCTCGATTCCCCTACTCTGGGCAAGAGACTCTATGCATCTACCCAATCTATTCCTCTCATGAGAGAGAGTTTAATTGGTATAACTGGTTTAGTAAATGCAACTCATCTGGCCTTGTTGTAACTTTGAGTCTGTTTTCAGGAGTTGGGTTTGATTCGAAAACCAGCTTCCTTCATGACCAGCATTTGTGATGAGAGGGGCCAGGAACTGATCTATGCAGGAATGCCCATCACTGAAATCTTCAAGGAGGACATGGGTCTCGGAGGTGTCCTGGGTTTGCTCTGGTTCCAAAGAAGGTGAGCTGTACGACATGTGCCGCTTGTATCTGTAATCCTGTATCTCCCACGTGGTGGCCAATATGTTTGTTGAGGATGCTGATCAGACTGCTTTTATTGTCTATTCCTAATTGTCCAAAGATGGTTGCAGAGAAGATTAAAAACTAAAAACAGTTTAAACTGAGTGCGGAGACGATTTTAATTTGTAACAATTAAGAAGCAGCTATGCATTTCTGCACAGGAAAGGCCAGGCTTCTTGGCGTGACTGATATGATCACTGATTGTTCTAAATAGCTGTTCTGTTTGTAACACTTCTATTGAAATCTTCTTCTTATCGGGTCCATACACAAGATTAGAAGTTGTTCAGCCAGAGCTGAACACACTTCTCGGCATCTGCACACAACGGTGTCTGTCTTGTGCTTCTTGTGCGTGCTGGTGGAAAGATTGGTGGAAACAGGGCTGCGATGTGAACGCTCTTTCTTTCACCCCTTCTATTGAAATGAAGCAGTTGTTTTAAAAATGCTGGGATTTGTTCAGAACCTCTGTCCCAAAGTGCTTTACATCCCATTGGGTAGTTTTAAGGTTTAGTTAGTGCTGTAGTGTTGATGAGGTCATCTGTGCTAGTGATGTGAGCAGGATAGGGATAACTCTGACGCTGTTCTGTAGCCTCTGGGCAGCATCTCATTGAAACAAGTTATACTGCTCTACTCACACAGTTGTGATGGAGGTTACAAACGTGTGTACATGTTATAATCTGCCATTGTTCTCTTATTTCTAGCTCTTAAACTTGCCTCCTTGACCAAGATTTTGATAACTACCAAAATCTCTAGCTACCAAATTTTGTTTGGCTGCAAGAAATCCTTTGGGACTTTCAAAGGTGCTGTTTAAATACGAGTTGTTGTAAATCAATTTTTGTCGATTGGCATTTAGAGGTATTGTGAGAAGGAACTGTTAGCAGCTGGAGGGCAGAGGCCAAGCAGTAACCATGTACAGTCTAGAACACAGCGTCATGAGCACTGACTGCGAAAAATTGGTAAATGTTTAATGCCACCCTTTGAACATGTAGCCTATGTAACATTATAGCAGCGGTATTCTGCTGGACTAAAGAAATTGAGCTGTTTGAGTACAAATTAACAAAGCTGTAAGTAGGCTGTACTGGAACCCCAGCAATCTTCCATAAAATTACATGCAATTTATCCCTCATCTTCCAGCCCGAGGACAATTTTGTGTAGGATGGGATTTGGTGTTTGGAGGAAGTGTGGGTATTGTACAGTTGCAAGGAGCAATAATCCACTGTACCATTGAGGTGGTTTGCTGAACATTTCAATATTAAATAGCTGCTTCAGTTTATGGAATCTTGACCTTGGAGCAGTATGTTTTGGGAAAAACAGACTCTCCCTGTGATAACACAGTAGCTGGTTTTAAAGGAGAACTGACAACAAGGGGCCAGATATTACTAGGCAAGAGTTTGTTAACAAATGGTTTAAGTTCAGAGACTATGAAAGGTGGTGGGGAGTGCAGCGGTTACTACTGCTGCGTTGCAGCTTCACAGACCCGAGGTTGGATTCTGAACTCGTGGTAACCTCACGTTGAGTATTTGCAGGGTTTCTTGGGGATCTCCAAGTGGGTGCTTTAGTTTCATCTCATGACCTAAAGATGCAGGGATTAGTTAATTAGTCTCCTGTAGATTATCCTTTGGTATAGATTAATGGCATGTGAGGGAGGAATTTATATGGGTTCAGGAAAATAATGTGGGGGCGTGGAGTTGGAACTAATGGATTTGGAATTCTGGAAGCCAGCATCGATCTAGTGGGTTAACTGACCACTTCTATGTTATAAATGTAAGATGCATTTGTTTAAGATATATAAGATACTATTTATTTATTCAGTGTAATAGTTGATGTGTTTTTGCATCCTTGTATGTGTGTGGTTTTAATCTTGCCTTTGCTTCAAGGTTGCCTAAACCAGCCTGTCACTTTATTGAGATGTGCCTGATGGTGACGGCTGACCATGGACCTGCCGTCTCTGGAGCCCACAATGCCATAGTGTGTGCCCGAGCAGGGAAAGACCTGATCTCCAGCCTCACGTCTGGTCTCCTTACTATTGTGAGTCACTGCACATTTACAATCACATTGGTGCTAATCAGTAGGTTCTCAGCACATGCAGAGATTTCAATCTGTGTGCCTCAGTTTTCTATTTTAAATTAGGTGGTACTGCACTAAGACAGGATTCAAATGTAAAACATGATACACTAAGCTTGGTGTCAGCATGGATCTGAAGACCTGCGTGAGAGATGGTTCTAACTGCTCTTCATTAGTTTCCCCGTAGCTCTAAACCCATTTGCCCTAGGTGTGGAAGTATCTATCAGATTACTGAACAGCATCACTGCAGTCAGTTCTAACCTTCATGCTGCCAAAAGCTGTCTCCCCCGGCTGACAGTTTTGCGATTTAAAATTAATATAAATTGGAAAATACTAACTAAAGAGGATTGGTTTTAGGATTAATCCACTGAGAGGATTATCAATGTTGCTCTAATGCTGTGTAATTGTTTTCCTCGTGTGTGTTGTTCCCCCTCACCTTACCCAGAATGTGTTCACCCCCCCCCCATTTCCTTCCTCACAACCTTCCTGCACACCTTCTGGTGACCACAAGTGGGCAGTGTTGTGACTGTTGACAGTCCTGTTCTGGGTCTGCAGGGCGTTGGAGATGTTATACTGCCGACCAGTGGGCATGTTATGTTTGAGTAATATCTCACAGCGACCAAAATAGGCAGTTCATGTAAATGACAGGGCTGTGTCTGGAAAACACTGCTGTAGGGTGTCACTTCCTAGGAATAAAGATCACTCACAATTTGTCCTGACAAGCCACATAAAAGCTATGGCCAAGGAAGGACACCAATGCCTCTACTTCCTTAGATAGACACAAAATGCTGGACTAACTCAGCGGGACAGGCAGCATCTCTGGAGAGAAGGAATGGGTGATGTTTTGGGTCAAGAACCTTCTTAAAAGCTTTGGAGGTTGGGCATGTCCCCAGCAAACCTCACCAACTTCTACAGATGTGCTGTAGAAAGCATCTTATCAGGATGCATCACGAACCGCTCCATCCAAGACAGCAAGAAATTGCAGAGTTGTGGATGTAGCCCAGACCGTCTCTCAAACCAACCTCCCTTCATTTGACTCCATCTATACGCCACACTGCCAAAGCAAGGACCAGTCACGGTCACTCCCTCCCCGCCTCTCCCCCCCCCCCCCCCCCCCCCCCCAATCAGGCAAGAGGTACAGAACTTTGAAAACGCACACCTCCAGATTCAGGAACAGTTTCATCACTGCTCTTCTGAGACAACTGAACAGTCCTCATCAGCTGGAGTGCGGTCTTGACCTCCCATCTATGTCATTGGAGACCTTTGAGCTATCTTAAATTGGACTTTAATGTTATATCTTGTGCCAAATGTTGCACCCTTTATCCTGTATCTATGCTTGATTATATTAACGTATAGTCACCTTGACTGGATAGCACGCAAGCGAAAGCTTTTAACTGTACCTCGGTACATGTGACAATACTAAAGTAAACATTGACTTGGAGTGTCGTGCTGATGCTACCAACATGGATTGTATTTCATTTGTTAAACCAGAAATCTCTTGCAGGGAAGTGGAAGTCCTGTTTGGCATGGGTAGTATTTAATTTCTCTTCATTTCTCCAATAATAGCAGCACAGCTGGTAGAGCTGCTGCCTCATGGCACCAGAGACCAGTGTTCGATCCTGACCTCGGGTGCTGTCTGTATAAAGTTTACTCATTCCCCTTGTTGCTGTATGGGTTTCCTCTGGGTGCTCCGGTTTCCTCTCACATCCCCAAGATTTGTGGGTTAATTGTAAATTGCCCCATACTGCGTAGGGAGTGGATGGGAAAGCGGGATAACGTGTGTGAACAGGTTGATCAATGGTCAGTTTGGATCCTGTGAGCCAAAGAGCCTGTTTCCGTGCTGCATCTTTCAAGCAATCAAGAGGAAAGATAATCCAAGGAATGATGTGCATTAACAGTGAGAGCAAAGATAAATTGTGACCTTTTGAAAAGGATACAGTTACTCACGAGATAGTCATTAAACCCGAGGCTTAGGTCACCAGCCATCCATCCTTGTATTGAGAGCCACATGCAGAGTGCAGCATTCAGGCCTGCCAAGTATTGTATCTGTCCCTGCTCACACCTGGACTAATTGGACAGCTGGTTGTGTCTTTGGTTACCTTTGCTCACTGAGCCCAACCATACACTGGGTCAATGGAGTTGCTCCTTCATTTTCGTTTGGAACATTGCCAGTAGGAAGCTGAACTAAAAAATGGAAATACAGCAGATCCTCAAAAAGTCGGCAGCATCTCGAGCAAACAAGGCAAAGATAACATTCTTAACCCTTGTAGAACGGGTTCGACCCAAATGTCACCTATTCCTTTTCTTCTGCGATGGTGCCTAACCTGCTGAATTACTCCAGCTTTTTGTGTCTCACATTCTTAATCCTTCCTTGGAATTGATGAAAGATCTTTTGACTGTTCTGATTAAAGATTACTGAACTGAAAGTTACCTTTCGTTTCACTCCACACATGCTCATTGATTAAAATCATTTTGTTTTGTTTCCTAGTGGAGAATGTGCTTTGTGTTTGGTGTGTGGGTATTTCGGTAGTTTTTGCCCGCCGATCATGATGATTAGTGGGTGAATTGCTGATTAGATGTCTGTGAATACCTGTGACCTGAGCTGACTATCTCTGCAGGGTGACCGATTTGGAGGAGCGCTGGATGCAGCCGCCAAGCAGTTCAGCAAAGCCTTCGACAGCAGTCTCATCGCGATGGATTTTGTCAATAAGATGAAAAAAGAAGGAAAGCTGATCATGGGGATTGGGCACCGGGTGAAGTCGGTGAGTTTTCTGATAGACTTGTTGCTGTGGTTCAGACCCTATCACTGCTTGTTGCTACCAAGTCCTTAACCTTGTCCTTAATTTGTATACAAATACTATCATAACTTTCAGAACCTCAAATCCAACTAAGCACATTTTGGAAAACTTTGTGTAGAGAAAGATTTGTGTTGATCAATAAAATTGCTATCAGCCTTCCACTTATTTTCAATATAGCTCTTGAATATAGCTCATACAAATGGTGGGTCTGCCTTTATGTGCAGGGGGTGCCTTCCTTTAATCTGAACAAGCAGTTTTGGGAAGATTGGGACTCCGATGAGACTCCAGTTCACAGCCTTTTGGCTCTGGTAAGAGTACCACCCAGTGAGGCTCAGTTGACACAAACTATCTGGGGGATCAGCCACCGCTGAGTGACAAATTAACGATGTAGGAATGCTGCGATTGGCCTTTCCACCGTGGAATTATGATGGGAAAATCCTGTGCGACTGGTTGGGTGTCCAGGAATATCTCATTACAATCACCAGAATGTGCACGTGACTGGCATGAGTAGTTAATAGAATTGGCATAGTTGTGATGGAATAGGAGAAGGTCACGCTGTGTTGAGTGCTGCATGAAAAAAAACTCATGCTCAAAGTTTAGCCAAGCATTAGATTCAAAAGAAATATAATCTAACACCCGAACTAAGGTTTTTCTAGATAACCGTCTTCGTTTTTGAGCTCCAGAGATACCTTCTTGAATGTGGATGGCGGGACTGACATATGATGAAAGAATGGGTCGACTGGGCTTGAATGCACTAGAATTTAGAAAGATGAGAGGGAATCATAGTAGAAACATAAAATTGTTAAAGGCAAGATGCAGGAAAAATGTTCCCGATGTTGGGGGAGTCCAGAACCAGGGATCACGGTTTAAGAATAAGGGGTAGGCAATTTAGGACTGAGATGAGGAAAAACATTTTCACCCAGAGAGTTGTGAATCTGTGAAATTCTCTGCCACAGAAGGCAGTGGAGGCCAATTCACTGGATGTTTTCAAAAGAGATTTAGATTTAGCTCTTGGGGATAAACAAATTCAGGGATATGGGGGGGGGGGGGGGAGAAAGCAAGAACGGGGTACTGATTTTAGATGGATCAGCGGGTGCAGCAGCATCTAGATGACGTTTCGGGTCGAGACCCTTCCAGACTGATCATATTGAATGGTGGTGTTGACTTGAAGAGCTGAATGGCCTACTTCTGCACCTATTTTTCCATTTTTGTATGTTTGTATTACTGAAAGTTAACATGCAGGTGGAGCAGGCAACAAGAAAGACAAAATAGACACAAAGTGGTGGAGTAACTCAGCTGGACAGGCAGCATCTCTGGAGAGAAGGAATGGGTGACGTTTCGGGTCAAGACCCTTCTTCAGATGGGTCAACCCGAAACATCAACCATTCCTTCTCTCCAGAGATGCTGCCAGTCCTGCTGAGTTACTCCAGCATTTTGTGTCTATCTCCAGTTTATAGCAGCATCTGCAGTTCCTTCCTGCACACTCCTTGACAGAAGTATATGTTCTTTATTGCAAGAAGATTTGAGTGCAAAAAACATACTCTTATTACGTGGGGTCCTGATATGATGGTGTCGAGAATAACCTGTGGAGATCTTGTTTATGGCAAGATGGACGTACTGGAAAGGAGTACAGCGAAGTCCTTCCACGTTGATTCCTGGAATGGCAGGGTTGCCTGAATGCGACCAAATAATTTGGACAGGATCTACACTCCTGAGTAGAGGGGATGATTTATCGGAAACATTCCTAATTCTTGCCGGACTTGACTAGATCGCTGCACTGTTGGTGTTCCCCTTGGTTTTGTGCTACGGACCCAAATTTCAGTGCAAAATAAGTGACTGAGGTGAAAACGAAGGCAGCGGATCGTTGGAATTCTGTGGTCGAGGCAGATGTGGAGGTTCTGTAATTTAAAAGAAAAAGTTATAGTCAAATATTGAATTTAAAGTAATCCAGGGATATGTGGTTTGCACAGGAAACTAATACAGGAACAAAAATCAATCATGATATTATAGACCAAAGCTGATTGGTCCATTGCGTCTATTTATTCTGCTAAATTGATATATTTATATTGTTGTGGGCTGTGGTATTTGATTATTTAAACTCTCCTGGTCACAGATTAATAATCCAGACATGAGAGTGGAAATACTGAAGGATTTTGTGAAGCAGCATTTCCCAGCTACTCCTCTCCTCGACTACGCACTGGAAGTGGAGAAGATTACTACCTCCAAGGTATGGAACTATACATGTAGTTTAGAGATACGGTGCGGAAACAGGCCCTTCGTCCCACTGACCAGCGATCCCCGCACACTAACGCTAACCTACACACACCAGGGACAATATTACACTTGTACCAAGCCAATTAACCTACAAACCTGTACATCTTTGGAGTGTGGGAGGGAACTGAAGATCTCAGAGAAAACCCACGCAGGTCACGGGAAGAATGTACAAACTCTGTACAGAAAACACCCATAATCAGGATTAAACCCGGGTCTCTGGTGCTATAAGGCAGTAGCTCTACTGCTGTGCTTCTGTGCAGTCCAAAGAAACTGGGCAAGTAACCACTGGGACCCAAAAGTGGGAAAAAATATATCTTTGGCAGTTGGCAAGTTGTGATTAGTGCTTAGACCGTTGGCAACTATTTGGCCAACGGGACCAAATGTCATTTTGACAAATTTGTTGTTAATTTCAGAAACACTGTGGGGTAAGAGAGAGGAGTGTAATAAAGTTTAAAAGGGATAAAGGGGAGCATAGTCAGTGGGCAAGAGCATGCTAAATATAATATAGGGTGGAAAATATGATGTTATCCACTTTAGGTGCACAAATCATAAAAGCAATTTGAGTCGCTGCGTTCACTCGTAAAAGAGATGGATAGATTTCTGATTCAAGGGATAGGGGACTCGTACAAGAAAATGTCAGAGGTAGAAAAGTCATGATCCTCATGAAGCTTGTTCAAACCACCAAATGGCCAACTCGTGCTCATATTTCTCCTATTCCTTTGTTTAATTTCTTCTATTGATGATTTAGTGTTACGTTAAATGGATTACAAATTTGAAACTCAATACTATAAACTCAATCAGCATTTAGAAAAGTGAAATGTGAGCTCCAGTTTTGAAACATACCATTCATTTAACGTTCTCCAGAACAGTTTTCTTTCCATTGATTATTCCGATTCCTCTTGCAGAATTTAATTTAGAAGTTTATTTTGCATTCATTTTGTGATTTTGAGTTACATATGTTGATACATTGCAGAAACCGCTGCAAACCCAAATAGGATTGTGTAAACAGGGCTCTAGAGATAGTTAAATGTAAAATCTTGGCATACTTTCACTGAAATAGAAAATGCATTTAAAACAGCAGGCTTGACCTGTATTCTCTAGAGTTTAAAAGAATGTGAGGTGGTTTTGTTGAAAGTTGCACAAGGCAGACAAGTTCCAGGGAGGATGAGCAGGGGAACACAGTTCAGAATAAGGGGTAGGATATCTAAGAGCGAGCTGAGGAGGAATTTCTTCACACAGTGGTTGGTGAGTTCTCTATTCTGGGAGGCTGTGGAGGCTCAGTCATTAAGTCCACTCATAAAAGTTTGGCAGATTTTGGAATCAAGGGATAGGGGGTTTGTGCCTGAGAATGGCAGAGGTAGACTAGTCAAGGATCCTCATTTAGGATTGTTCTCGTTTGAAGATTTTTATTTAGAGCGCAGAAAAGTACAGCACAGGAACAGGCCCTTCAGCCCACAATGTCTGTGAATATGGTGCCAAAATAAACTAATCTCGTCTGCCTGCATATGATCCATTCCCTGCATATCTGCATGCCTTACTTTAGTGGAGTCAGGATAAAAAATGATTACAAGCTATTTGGAATGATTAATTTAAGTTGATTCCTCTCTTGGCAAGATGTTGTCAGAGCTTGGCGATTCTCTACATGCTCATCCCACAAGAGGTTCTGCTTTCATTCTTACTATCCCTCCTCTCTTTTAAATCTTTATTTTACTAAAGGTTGTACACATTATCCTTTGTCTGCACACTGTAAATGGCTTCATGTTATAGTCTTTGCCTGGATAGGCACAGACCATCCAGTCTGTTGGCACACAACAAAAAGCTTTTCACCATACCTTGGTACATGCGGCAATAATAAATTAAACTGATGATACTTTTTTTGTTTCAGAAACCAAATCTTATCCTGAACGTTGATGGTTTTATTGGTGTTGCTATGGTGGATTTATTAAGGAACTGTGGTGCATTTACCAGGTGGGTACAGGCACGTGCCGTCAGGGTAGGCAAGGTAGGCACTGCCTACCCTGACTAAAATTATGAAATGGCAATTATTAAATATAAATAGTAAAGGCATAGGAGAATTATGCCTATCTAGAGATCGATCTTCTAGGTAGGCATAATTCTCCGTGCCTTTCATCTGCAGCACTTGTAACACGTGAAGGTCTGTGCAGCCCACGGGCCGTCAGCGCTGCCTGACCCGTCAGTTTCAAGGGGAGCTGAAGGCAGCAGAAATTCTGTCTTTGCAGCACAGCGCATGCGCAGCAGGCTACTACGCAGGCGCAGCGCGAGTTTCTTGGCGGGATTTTCAAATATGGATTGCCATTATTTTAATAGTGTCTCAGGAAACAAAGAGTGAAGAATGGACTTAATGTACCAATAATGTGGTAAGCGCATTTCTTGGTGCTTTATGTTTTTAAATGCTGTATTTCCCGGGGTGGGGGGAGAGCTCCGTTCACTGTGTTTGGGGAGTCTAGCTTTGTGAAGGAGGGGATTGGGGTCAGTAACCCACTTGCCACGCTCCGGTCTGAGTGCAGGTAGATGGGCGAGAGTAAGTGTTCGGCACAGACTAAAAGGGCCGAGATGGCCTGTTTCCGTGCTGTAATTGCTACAGTGGCTTGCAAAAGTATTCATACCCCTTGAACTTTTCAACATTTTGTCACATTACAACCACAAACGTAAATGTAATTTATTGGGATTTTATGTGATAGACCAACACAAAGACCAACACATAATTGTGAAGTGGAAGGAAAATGATACATAGTTTTCAAATTTTATTACAAATAAAAAACTGAACAGTGTGGCGTGCAAAAGTATTCAGCCCCCCTGAGTCAATACTTTGTAGAACCACCTTTCGCTGCAATTACAGCTGCAAGTCTTTTGGGGTATGTCTCTACCAGCTTTGCACATCTAGCGACTGAAATTTATGCCCATTCTTCTTTGCAAAATAGCTCAAGTTCAGTCGGATTGGATGGAGAGCGTCTGTGAACAGCAATTTTCAAGTCTTGCCGGAGATTCTCAATTGGATTTAGGTCTGGACTTTGACTGGGCCATTCTAACACATGAATATGCTTTGATCTAAACTATTCCATTGTAGCTCTGGTTGTATGTTTAGGGTCGTTGTCCTGCTGGAAGGTGAACCTCTGCCCCAGCCTCAAGTCTTTTGCAGACTCTAACAGGTTTTCTTCCAAGATTGCCCTGTATTTGGCTCCATCCATCTTCCCATCAACTCTGATCAGCTTCACTGTCCCTGCTAAAGAAAAACATCCCCACAGTAAGATGCCGCCACCACCATGTTTCACACTGGGGATGGTGTGTTCAGGGTGATGTGCAGTGTTAGTTTTCCGCCACACATACCATTTTCCATTTAGGCCAAAAACTTCAATTTTGGTCTCATCAGACGAGAGCACCTTCCTCCACATGTTTGCTGTGTCCCCCACATGGCTTGTGGCAAACTGCAAATGGGACTTCTTATGGCTTTGTTTCAACAATGGCTTTCTTCTTGCCACTCTTCCATAAAAGCCCGATTTGTGGAGTGCACGACTAATAGTTGTGCTGTGGACAGATTCTCCCACCTGAGCTGTGGATCTCTGCAGCTCCTCCAGAGTTACCATCTTGGTGCTTCTCAGATCAATGCTCTCTTTGCCCGGCCTGTCAGTTTAGGTGCACGGCCATGACTTGGTAGGTTTGCATTTGTGCCATACTCTTTCCATTTTCGGATAATGGATTGAACAGTGCTCCGTGAGATGTTCAAAGCTTGGGATATTTTTTTATAACCTAACCCTGCTTTAAACTTCTCCACAACTTTATCCCTGTCCTATCTGGTGTGTTCCTTGGGCTTCACGATGCCCAAGGAACATTGTTTGTTCACTAATGTCCTCTAACAAACCTCTAAGACCGTCACAGAACAGCTGTATTTATACTGAGATTAGATTACACAAGTGGATTCTATTTACTAATTAGGTAACTTCTGAAGGCAATTGGTTGCACTGGATTTTATTTAGGGGTATCAGAATAAAGGGGGCTGAATACTTTTGCACGCCACACTTTTCAGTTTTATATTTATTAAAAAAATTAAAAACCATGTATCATTTTCCTTCCACTTCACAATTATGCGCCACTTTGTGTTAGTCTATCACATAAAATCCCAATAAAATACATTTACGTTTGTGGTTGTAACGTGACAAAATGTGGAAAAGTTCAAGGGGTATGAATACTTTTGCAAGCCACTGTATATGGTTTATTGTGGCCGGGGAGTGATTTAGCTTGGGTGGCTGCCGCAGCACTCCAGGCATGGACAGCAGAACTGGCCGCCACTTCCGAGGAAGGAAGCAGCTCAAGTGACTGACTGAGCGGCCGCTGGGACCCGACAGCGGAACCGGCTGCCACTTCAGCTGGTCCACACTCACCTCGGGCTGTGCTCTCCGTCTGAACATCTCTCACCTGCCGCTCACTGGCCGGCTTCCTGCAAATCTTTAAATTCCGACAGCGTGTTCACGGGACCAGTTGAGGTTACTCGGCTGTGGGAATGTAAGGATTTGCGGGACGCGGTTGACATGAGTGAAGCGGGCGAGCGGCAGGTGAGAGGTGTTCAGAAGAAGAGCACTGCCAGAGGTGAGCGGGCCGGCAGAAGGCGCTGAAGTGGCAGCCGGTTCTGTTGTCGGGTCCCGGCGGCTGCACGCACCCGAGCTGCTTCTATCCCCGGAAGTGGCGGCCAGTTCTGCTGTCCGTGCCCGGAGCGCTGCGGCAGCGGTGAGTGAGTTACTGATATGATCTCTGACCCCCTCCTTCTCAACACTCCTGCCCTCAATGCCTCTCCTGCCACCCCTACCCACTCCTGAACGCAATTAAATTTAGTTCAGACCGAAAGGTCTGAATGACAATAAAGGACACTTTGACTTTGACTCCGCGCATCTTTAACCCCTGGCACAGACTCTCCACACGCTGTGAAAGGAACTCTCCCTCCAATTGGACCCTTGAATTAGTATTGTCATTCAATAAGATGACAACTGATTCAACGTCCCGGTGTGCTCCCTTTTATCCACCATCTCTCCACATGCCTTCATCCTCCGTCCCCCACCCATTGAGTAATTAAAAAAATGAAGGCGATTGAGAAGCCTTGGGAAAATTGAATTGTTACTTATTTTTTTTTTTTTACGAAGAGAATAATCTGCACATGCGCAGATAAGATTTTTTTTTAAGCCAGTTGACTGCCTACCCTGAGTAATTACTCACGGCACGTGCCTGGGTGGGTATTATGTAATTTTGTAAAGTACAAGTTTAGATATGGGGTGACACAGGGTAAAAAGGCTTGCATTTTTATACCACTTCTCTCCTGGGGATGTTCCATTATGCCATAGTCATTGTAATATTTTAAAGGCTGCATTACTTGCTATAAGCAGACAATTTAACCACAAGTTCTGGTAGATTCACTTTGATTGATTTAGTAGCTTCAGATGAGGAATAAATATTGACCAGGTGCGATGAAAAATTTCAGTATTAAATATCATGGGACTATTATGCCTATTGATTTACATTGTGGCACTTCCTCTGTGCTAAGTGTTGGCTTGGAACTGCGCTTGGGTTTTTATTCCTTTTTGTCACCCTGTTTAATTTGGACTGGCAAGTCAAGAACACCGTTTTCTGATAGGTATAAGTTTAGACAGAAATTAACATGGGTGGCACAGTGACGCAGCGGTAGAGTTGTGCCAAAGACCCGGGTTCGATCCTGACTAAGGGGTTTGTACGTTCTCCCCATGACCTGCATTGGCTTTCTCCAAGATCATCAGTTTCCTCCCACACTCCAAAGATGTACAGGTTTGTAGGTTAATTGGCTTGTTATAAATGTAAATTGTCCCGTGTGTAATATAATACTAATGCGTGAGGATCGTTGGTCAGCGTGGACTCGATGGGCCGAAGGGCCTGCTTCTGTGCTGTATCTCTAAACTAAACTAAACTAAAATGGCAGGAGTCTCTTTCTGGCTGAAGAATCTAGACCGGAAGGTATTGTTTCAGGATAAGTGGCTAGCCTGGTTAGGACTGAGGTGAGAATAACTTTCTTCTTGGGTTTTTTAAATGTTTGGAATTATCTACGTAACTGTGGTTGTGGGCGCTCAGTTGTTATGTATTTGAGATGGATTGATTGAGATAGAGGTGGTGGGAAAGCTAGTGGCATCACATTAGCATGGTCTTAGTAGGTTTTGAGGGACTGTGTGACCATTGCTGCTGCTTCTGGTGGTGAAACTATTTTGTTCCGGGCTGATGTTGCTCTATTCTGGGCTGTTAATGAGGTTACAGGTCATTTTATTGTACTCTTGTAAATTGGTTTGTGAGTTGTAAATTGCACAAAGATATCTTACCCCATATGTCAAGCTGCTTAAAGCATCCATTCTATAGTTGTTTTGGTGAAGTGCAATGTATGTACTGGGATTCATTCAGAGAATATATAGGACAGGTGTCGGGCGTGATGGGATAGTTTGGGTAGAAGGGAATACAGAGTTGGGGTCACAGTCAAACAGCCATGATCTTATTAATTGGAGAACAGGCTTGGGAGACCAAATGGCCTCATGCTCATTTTAATGCATCTTCCATTTCCATTTCGTGGCCTCATTCCTTAAGTGTGAAATTGGAAGTAAATGGAACTGCACTTTGTGATTTTTTTTTTCCACTGCTTGGATCAATTGTTTCCAATATCTACAAAACCAAATGGTTCTGGATTGATGTTTCACTATGAAATTTGATGCATTAATGTGCTGAAATCTGATGCTGTACTGATGTAGATAGTAAAGTTCTGCAGGTGAGCTCGTTCGGGGCTGGTGGGGGGGGGGGGGCACAAAAGATTCCTTTGGCAAACACATCCTGTATTCAATTTAGAAACATAGAAAAATAGGTGCAGCAGTAGGCCTTTCAGCCCTTTGATCCAGCACCGCCATTCAATATGATCATGGCTGATCATCTAAAATTAGATGCCTCATATCCCTTGTACTTTTGAACAGTGTTGCTCATTCAACCAATGTTCCCAAACCCTTCCCCATACACAGCATGTGGGATGCTGCTGGTAGACTGGTTGACAAGAATATCATACAGAAGCAGTTCCCCACCATCCAAACCATTTCAGTTGTAAAGGAGTGAACAGTGATCTTCATAGAGACTGACTGACAAGCTTCAGCATCAGGAGACATAAGAAAAACTCTCTTGAAAACAGTTTTAGTGCCTGGAATTAGTGTCATTTGTTTTAATTGTTCATGGGACTTCAGTACCAGGAAGCAGGCTACCTTTATTATCAACAGTAAGGTGAAAAGGGTTTTGATTGAGATATTTATTGGACCATTGATGCAAAATGAAGTTTTTGCCTCAAATAATACTTCAATTATGACATCCCTTAAAGGGTCTCTGCTTCTTTCTCTCTCTCCACAACATAATTCAACCCTGTACCCCATCCCTGCCCCTGCCCCCCTCTGGCCCCTGCACCCCATTGAGATCTTTGGCTTTTACCAAGTGCTAAACTGACTGTTTTTTGCAGGGAAGAAGCAGATGAGTATGTGGAGATCGGTGCTCTGAATGGAATCTTTGTTCTAGGACGGAGTATGGGATTTATTGGTAAGTTAATTTGAATGACTAAAGTGACTGCAGTTAACCATGCAAAAACGTGTTTATATCTGTTCACTTGTAAATCCGACAAAACCTATGCTCTTCCTATTTAAGACAATTATTCCAATTTTGTTATCCTTTATCCATCTGTCACTATTGTGACTACTCATTTAGCCCACAAGCATCATCTTTCAACCACTTTTTTCTCCCTTTCACCACTTGCCTGCTGTCCCCATGTCTGCATGTTCTCCCCTGACCATGAAGGTTTTTGCTACGTACCACAGCCTCCTCCCACATCCCAAAGATGTGCTGGTGGGTTAATTGCCGACTAAATTACTCCTGAGTGTGAAACAAATGGCGCAAGAATCAGAGGAAAGTTGATGGGCACATGACAGAGGGCGAGTTGCTTGCAGTTTGGGGAAATAAAGAAGGGGTGCAAGGGGTGAAACCTGCTGCCATTGTAGGTGTAGCACAGAACTGCAGATGCTGGGTTATACCAAATATAGACACAAAATGCTGGAGTAACTCAGTGGGTCAGACAGCATCTGTGGAAAAAAGGAATCGGTGACGTTTTGGGTCAGAACCCAAAGGAGGGTCCTGTCTGAAGAATGGTTCTGACATAAAACAATACGTATTCCTTTTATCCAGAGATGCTGCCTGACCCACTGAGTTACTCCAGTATCTTGGGTCTATCTTTTCCATAGTTAGTGGTTGAGGCTCATAGCATTCATGCAATTGAAGACATAGATAAAAGGGGATGTCAACAGGTTGAGCTTTGGTTTGCTCAGAATGCCTGCCTCTTTGAACATTCACCACAGCCTCCTGCCCTCTCGCAATCCTTCTAGTTACTGACTTACTCTAATTTTTGCAGGACACTATCTGGATCAGAAGCGTTTGAAGCAAGGACTCTACCGACACCCATGGGATGATATCTCGTATGTTTTACCAGAACACATGACCATGTGAACATTGGGGTAGCCAGGAAGGGGTCTTGATGCATAAACATCACCCCAGTCCCACTCAGCCCACCCCCAAAAAGTGTATTTTACATTGCTTTTCTTTGCACTGATATTCTTAGTAGGGGAGGGGGTGTAGGAGAGGAGCAGAAAGGAGGGGAAGGGGGTCTTTTGCATCTCGATAAATTGTACAAAAGGTACGCTTCACAAAAGGTTGATGCAGCTCTTTTTAAAAACTGTGTACACATGCTGCTGTTGAATCCATTAAGAAACAAGTGGACCTGGTGTCAGACTGGGTGTGAGTGTATGCGAAGTGCACAACATTTGGGAATCTAATGTAGTGTATAAACTAAGCAAAGAATCAGTGTCGTCAAGAGTCCTCATCTACAATGCCATTGTATACCACAGCAGAACCCAAATAGAATTGTTCTTTAACTTATTTTCATGGAAGTATCCTGAAGGATTTGTCATATTGATATCAATATTTAACGGTACTGGGCCGAAGCTCTTCGGACCAAATGGAATAGTTTTCACAGGGTATTAACTGGGCATGAACAGGGTGGGGATTGTCCAAGTCCAGTCTGAGCTAACAGTACGAAGTTGCCAGAAGTAGGAGTGACCAAACTGTAACTTGAGCCATATCTAACTTGCATATCCTGGACATCTACTGTAACTGGGAGTGTAAGTGGGCATTGTTACCTTTTTGTGTATTTTATTTGCTAACCCATAGATTAAGGGGGCATTCCTTGATGTTACTCCACCTTGGCTAAATTGCTTCATGAGATGTTGGTGTCAGCAACTTCATGTTTACATGTTACTAGAATTTAAATTGAATAACCTACACACTTTGGTTGCTCGTAACCAATGAATATTGGACATGTTTACAGGATATTCCCTTTTGTTGTTTTTTTTTTGATGCCGGTGTGAAAACATTTTATTTTGTGCAACTCCAATGTCTCCATTGGAGTAGTGGACAGTGCAATGTTGTGCGTGTTTGTCTGCTGATAATGCCGCCCGTGGTTTTGCATGTAGCTCGAGTGGCCACCAAAGACCTGTTGTGGTGCTCGCTGGGGCAATGTAATGAGTTCAGCCAGAGTGACGACCACTTCTCTCTGGGGTCTGCTGTACAACTTCAATGTCATTTCATCCAAAAACTTTGCTGCACGTAAAACTCCACATACTGTAGTAACTGTGCTAATGTGAGATCATTTAAGGAACCAGATGTATTGAACCTGTCTGCTCTGTGATTTATGAATTGCCAGACTTGTAATTTAAAAATTAGGAGATTGGGAATGAAATGATTCCTGTTAAAGAACAGCAGGGAAGGAATGGTCCTTAATCAATTAAAAGTGTCTGTCTTCAAAGGTAAACCTATACTGTCGTCACGCACTGTCTGACTGTTTTCTGCAACCCCAAGGATACCATGCCTCAACATATAACCCCAAAGTGTATCTGTATCTTAGTATAAATTAAACTGTGTAACTTATTGGGTTTTCCCGTGTGTGTGTGTGTGCTTTATTTATCTGGCATTGCCAGTCTTGGGCTATTGGACCGTTGCTTCAAATACATCGAAAATCATCTCAACCATATAGATGGCCTTTAGAAATTTGTCATGTTAAAAATATCTGCATGTGAACCTGTTAATATAAGTGTCAGAATTAAACATTATAAGAGTCCAAGTGCTCAAGAGCTGAGGTTAATTGTTTCTTGAATACTACGTAGAAACCTTTTTGAAAATTGCCAAGCTTGGTCCCCGACTCCTTATATTACAGCAATAGTAACCTATTGACCTATTTTTGAAAATAATTGACTTTGATCATTTGATTTATTGAAAGATACAGTATGAAAACAGGCCCATTGGCCCACTGAGTCAACACTGACTAAAGGGCCTGTCCCACTGTACGAGGTAATTCAAGAGTTCTCCCGAGTGTTCCCCTGATTCGAACTCGGAGAATGTCTGTAGGAGTTCGTGGATGTCTCGTAGCGGCTTGTACGAGTAACGGTAGGTACTCGGGGAAATCCGGTAAACTCGTGATGTTTTTTCAACCGAGAAAAATGTCCATGAGTAAAAAATGAAAAAAATTGTTACTTTTTATTCGTATGAGCCGCTACGAGACAGCCACGAACTCCTACAGACCCACTACGGACATTCTCCGAGTTCGAATCAGGGGAAAACTCGGGAGAACTCTTGAATTACCTCGTACAGGCCCTTAACCGCCCATTCACATTACCTCTGTTATCCCAGTTTCTCATCCATTTCCTGCACACCAGGCAATTCACAAAGGCAATAAACCTACCACGCTGCACGTCTATCTTCGGTTTCAACCAGCATCTGCAGTTCCTTCTTTAGGGCCTGTCCCACTTTCACGACCTAATTCAGGACCTTTACCGAGTTTGCCATTGACTCGTACTCGCAGCATGGTCGTCACGTCTCAAACATATTGAGTAGGTGAGGTCCCGTGATGCTAGTCGTAGGTACCCGTGGCATCAAGTAGGTCGGAGCGTTTTTTCTAGCACCATGAAAAATGTCCAAGAGTAAAAATGGTCGTGAATTAAGCCGTGAAAGTGGGACAGGCCCGTTACACATGCATGTCTACATGATGCAAGAGGAAACCGAAACTCCGCACAGAGCACCCAAGGTCAGGATCAAATCAAAATCTCTGGCACTGTGAGGCAGCACCTCTACCAGCTGACCTACTGTGCAGTTATTGAAAACATAAATTTTATTTTGGGTGTCATTGGTGATATGTGATTTGTTAGAAGATTATAGAATTATTGATATCATGCCTGAAAAGGTTGATAGCCTTTTTTCCCACCATGGTTGAAAAGATAAAATACAAGAAGGCATGTTTATGATGTGAGGGTAAGGCATAAAGGACATGTGCAGGACATGTTTTTATACCATGGTGCCTGGAATGTGCTGCATGGGGAGATATGATATCAACATATCATAAACAGATATGATATCAACTTTCATTGGATGTTTAGCCATGCACGTGAACAAGCACGGAATGACGAGATTATAGAGCATATGCAAGCAGATGAGATTTGTTAGATTATAGACAATAGACAATAGGTTCAGGAGTAGGCCATTTGGCCCTACGAGCCAGTACCGCCATTCAATATGATCATGGCTGATCATCCCCAATCAGTACCCCGTTCCTGCCTTCTCCCCATATCCCCTGACTCTGGTATTTTTAAGAGCCCTATCTAGCTCTCTTGAAAGCACCCAGAGAACCTGCCTCCACTGCCCTCTGAGGCAGAGAATTCCACAGACTCACCACTCTCTGTGGGGAAAAAGTGTTTCCTCGTCTCCGTTCTAAATAGCTTACTCCTTATTCTTAAACTGTGGCCCCTGGTTCTGGACTCCCCCAACATCGGGAACATGTTTCCTGCCTCTAGCTTGTCCAAACCCTTAACAATCTTATATGTTTCAATGAGATATTCTCTCAGCCTTCTAAACTCCAGAGTGTACAAGCCCAGCTGCTCCATTCTCTCAGCATATGATAGTCCCTCCATCCGGGGAATGAGCCTTGTAAACCTACGCTGCACTCCCACAATAGCAAGAATGACATTCCTCAAATTAGGGGACCAAAACTGCACACAATACTCCAGGTGTGGTCTCACTAGGGCTGTGTACAACTGCTGAAGGGCCTCTTTGCTCCTATATTCGATTCCTCTTCTTATAAAGGCCAACATGCCATTCGCTTTCTTCACTGCCTGCTGTACCTGCATGCTTACTTTCATAGATTGATGAACAAGGACCCCCAGATCCCATTCTACTTGCCCTTTTCCCAACTTGAGGCCATTGTGGCATTATGGTTGGCACAGATAGTGGACTGAGTTGGTATGTTACATTGTTCTGTGTCAGCGGGGCAGGCAGCATCTCTGGAATAAAGGAATGGGTGACGTTTTGGGTTGAGACCCTTCAGGTTCACACTTGCTGCCTGCCCCACTGAGTTACTCCAACATTTTGTGTCTATCTTAGTTCTAATTTCTTTTCATTATTCTCATGTTCCTCATTGGCCTCCTTTCTTACCCACTTATCTAATATTTACCTTGAATATATTAAAGGGATTTCCCAGCTGTAGTTTGATGTATACACGATACAGTGAGTTGTAATGTCAAAAATGCAACAGGCACTTTCCCTGTGGCAAGATATCACCTGGAGAAATAAAATGTTCCTTTTAGCAGTTGGGATAAATTAATCCTCCTATCAATATTGGTTTATTACTGTCCTTTACTGAGATGCAGTTAAAAAAAACAGCATTTTTTTGTATTAAATTCCATCAACCATTCCTCAGCCTGTCTGCCCAACCGCTTCGATGTTTCACAACCCTATCTTCTGTTTGCGGAAGGGTCTCGACCCGAAATGTCACCCTATTCCCTGGCTCCAGAGATGCTGCCCGACCCGCTGAGTTACTCCAGCACTTTGTGTCTTATCTCCGGTGTAAACCAGCGCCTGCAGTTCCTTCCTACACCCATAGCCGCCTGTGTGTCTGGTGTGAAGAAGGCGCTTGGCGCTGGCGGCGGGCGGGGAGGGCGAGGCTGCCATGGCGGCGGCGGGGGGCTCGGAGGGCGGCGAGGCCGGCGACGGGGACGGGGAGGACGGCGAGGCCGAGAACTTCGACTGCAAGAGCCACTGCTCGGAGCTGTCCCGCCGCCAGAACGAGCAGAGGAAGCGCGGCCTGTTCTGCGACCTGACGCTGGCGGTGGGCGGCCGCGAGTTCCGCGCCCACCGCTCGGTGCTGGCCGCCGCCACCGACTACTTCGAGCCGCTGCTCGGCGGCAACTTCGAGGAGTCGCGCTCGGAGCGGGTGGAGATGCGCAAGTGGAGCACGGAGCCCGGGCCCGAGGCCGACACGGTGGAGGCCGTGCTGCAGTACATGTACACCGGCGCCATCCGCGTCTGCACCGGCACCGTGCATGAGGTGCTCGAGCTGGCCGACAGGTGAGCGTGCGGCGGCGGCGGCTAGGCCCGACTAGGCCCGACTAGGCCCGGCCCGGCGGTGAAGGCCCGACAGCCCCGGCCTTGGGGTTCCAGGCCCCGACCTGTGGGAGTCCAGGCCCCGGCCTGTGGGCGGGTAGAGGTGAGGCCCCGGCCTGTGCGGGTCCAGACAGCGGGGGTCCAGGCCCCGGCCTTGGGGGTCCAGGCAGCGGGGGTCCAGGCCCCGGCCTGTGCGGGTCCAGGACAGCAGGGGTCCAGGCCCCGGCCTGCGGGGGTCCAGGCAGCGGGGGTCCAGGCCCCGGCCTGCGGGGGTCCAGGCAGCGGGGGTCCAGGCCCCGGCCTGTGGGGGTCCAGGCCCCGGCCTGTGTGGGCGGGTCCAGGCCCCGGCCTGTGGGGGTCCAAGCCCCGGCCTGTGCGGGTCCAGACAGGCCCCGGCGGGTAGAGGTCCAGGCCCCGGCCTGCGGGGGTCCAGGCAGCGGGGGTCCAGGCCCCGGCCTGTGGGCGGGTAGAGGTGAGGCTCCGGGCGGCGGGAAGGCCTCCACCATCTCCCGTGGAGACGGGACTCTTCCCGTTGATCAGGAGGAATTGAGGCATTTCCCCCACTATATGGTGTAGGCTTATTATTGTCACGTACCGAGATACAGAATAAAGCTTTGTTTTTTTTATACTGTCAAAATAGATCACATCAACACCATGCATATATACAGTCAAGACATATATACAATTAAGTCTGAAAAAGGGTCTCGACCAGAAACGTCACCCATTCCTTCTCTCCAGAGATGCTGCCTGTCCCGCTGAGTTACTCCAGCATTTTGTGTGTACAACAGTTCTTAAGATAGACACAAAATGCTGGAGTTACTCATCGGGACAGACAGCATCTCCGGAGAGAAGGAATAGGTGACGTTTCTGGTCGAGACTTTATTCTGACTTGACTTGGTGCAGTAAAATTTGTTTCCTGCTTACAATTCAGTAACATTTTACTGTACATCAGCACGATCATGTCCATGGTCAAGAATGTAAGAATAGTAGATTACACCGAGGCCGTCCAATTCAAAAAAAAAAAATCAATTCAATCTTTAATTGTCATTGTGCAGTGTACAGTACAGAGACTACAAAATGCAGTTAGCATCTCCCCAGAAGACCAAATGTAGAATAATGAACAGTAAAAAATATATATATGTACAAACAGTATCAGTAGTGCAATTATACTGGGGGAAGGAGTCCACAAACGTCGCCACGTTTCTGGCAGCAGCTTGTATCCTTCAAGTTTAAAAGTTCTTAAAAATATAGAGTCTAAAGCTGAAAGATGTGTATTTCAAACTCGAGTGCAATAGATAGAGCAAAGGGGAAGATGCAGAGTGCAGTATATAGCTCCCAGCAGTGTAGTGCATGGGGAGCGGGAATTGAGGGATTGTTTCCCCTTTGGATGTGGGGAGGTGTTTATTTCATCGGGGGACCTCACCTATTCAATATGTTTGAGACTTGATAGAAGCGAGATATACTATCATCCACTTCCCTGTGCACAGTTGGATTGTAATCATGTATGGTATGATTTGACTGGATCACACATTTTTCACCGTATATCCCTACACATGACAATAATAAACTTTCAAACTTAAATTTAAGTATGTGTGACATTTTTGCATACCTGTACAGCAATAAATTCTACTCCCAACTTATAAACTCATTATTAGAATTAAATAGTGGTCCAAAACATGACTGCCTTATCCATTCAAAGCCAAACCATTAAACATACCAAAGGCCACCATATGTAATGTCACAGAAACCTCCAGTAACAAATTTTATTTTAAGCTTAGTATAGAGATACAATGCAGAAACAGGCCCTTTGGCCCACCGAATCCGCACCGACCAGCGATCCCCGCACATTAACTCTATCCTACACACACTAGGGACAATTTACACATACACCAAGCCAATTAACCTACCTACCTGTACGTCTTTGGAGTATGGGAGGAAAGCAAAGATCTTGGAGAAAACCCACGCGGTCGCGGGGAGAGTGTACAAACTCCGTACAGACAGCACCAATAGTCAGTGTCAAACCCAGGTTTCCGGTGCTGCAAGCGCTGTAAGGCAGCAGCTCTACTGCTGTGCCACCGTGCCGCCCTGATGTATGTCATCATAGAGTGGAAATTGTCTGAAGCGGCTTGTGTAAACTTTTAACGTTTCTGTTTACCCTGGTAATTGAAATCTAGATAGCACATAGTCCATTTGCCTTCAGGTGTGTATCCATTCTTGATATTTACATGATTTCCCAAAAGTGGTAATTCTTTGTTGCAGGTTCCTCTTGCTTCAGTTGAAAGAATTCTGTGGGGAGTTTCTGAAGAAGAAGCTGAATCTTACCAACTGTGTGGCAGTTCACAGCTTGGCGCACATGTACTCCCTGGACCAACTGGCATTGAAAGCAGCTGACATGATTCGCAGGGACTTTTCAAATGTGGTGCAGGACGATGAGTTCTACACTCTGCCTTTCCATCTGGTCAGGGACTGGCTGTCGGACTCTGAAATCACAGTGGATTCGGAGGAAGTTCTGTTTGAAGCTGTGGTGAAGTGGGTGCACCGAAACCCGGAGGAAAGGGAGAAGCACTTTGAGGAGTTGTTTCAACTCTTGCGATTGCCCCAGATGAAGCCCACTTTCCTCACCCGCATCATTAAAACTGAGCGACTGGTGGCTGATAATGCCAACTGCCTGCGACTGGTTTCAGAAGCGGTGGAAGGCCACGCACTGAGATCAGAGAACCTGCAGCCTGCCAACCTGGACCACTGGGCATCCCACATCGTCTCATTCCAGCCCCGCTTTGGGCAGAACATGGACATCATCATGGTAATAGGTGGTGTGTCAGAGGGTGGCGATTACCTGAGTGAATGTGTAGGATATTTCGTCAACGAAGATCGATGGGTGAATCTTCCTCACATTCACAACCACCTAGATGGTCATGCTACAGCCATCACAGAGTCACACGTCTATGTGGCTGGCTCCATGGAGCCTGGGTTTGCCAAGACTGTGGAGAGGTACAGTCCGAACAGAAACAGCTGGGAGCAGGTCAGCAATCTGATCACAAGGAAGCATTCCTTTGGCTTGACAGCAGTGAAGGAAAACCTGTACAGCATTGGGGGTCACGGAAACTTCAGCCCGGGATTCAAGGATGTTGATGTTTATGAACCCGAACAAGACAGATGGCACCACTTGGAGTCGGCCCCCAAAATACTGCGGGACGTTAAAGCCATCAGTGTGGAAGACCGTTTTGTGTACGTTACTGCTCGCACACCTGTGGACACGGACAACGAGGACGGGCTGGAGACGGTGAATGCAAAGTATGACACAGACACAAGGCAGTGGCAGGATGTGGAGTCTTTACCCTTGCTTGATAATTACTGTGCCTTCCAGATGGCCGTTGCGACCACAAACTTTTACCACACAGCTTCGTGCTGCCCCAAGTGCTACCCTGTGACAGACAATGAGGCAAAGCATAAAATCTCCAGCGTGGCGGCTGATGAGATCCTGGAGAGCTTACCGCCGGAGGTGCTGAGTATCGAAGGCGCGGCCATCTGCTACTTCCGCGACGACGTCTTCATCATCGGCGGCTGGAAGAACAGCGACGACATGGACAAGCAGTACCGCAAGGAGGCGTACCGCTACTGCGCCGAGCGGAAACGCTGGATGCTGCTGCCCCCCATGCCTCAGCCAAGGTGCCGGGCAACCGCCTGCCACGTCAGGATCCCTTACAGGTACCTGTATGGCGCCCAGAGGTACCCAATGCCACAGAACCTGGCCAGGCAGCAGGAGAGGCTGCAGCAGATGCAGCGGCTGCATCGGCGCTCGCTGTTTCTGAGGCGACAGCTGCAGCCGCAAGTCGAATGCTGATGTGAATCGCATCTGGCGGTTGGAGCTGTTACTGGGTGGTGGGTGCAGATACTAAAAAATTCCCAACAAAGTCTGACGCCACTGCCACATCTAAAGGACGTGGAATTTATTGGAGATCATAGGTAACCAATAATTCCCACCCTCTCGCAGCATAAACTCTGCCCGTACTAATGGTAAATGCAGCCGAAAGTTGGTAGAATAGAGTCAAACTATTTTGGCAATATGCTATTTCTCAAAAAAGCTCTGCCTTCTAGTCACTCATGTTAATTTACTCACTCCAACCCTACATCTACCAGCATTTGTACACATTTTTACTTGTTACAAAATACCCATTTTATTTAAACATGCAAATATGTTTTGTAATTTTTAAGCAGCATTCTTTAAGGACAGAAGATGGGGCAGTTATCCTATTGAGTCTTGAAAACTCCTGTTGCGCAATATTGTGATCATGGCCGCACCTATTTGTTCTACTTCATGTGCTTGCTTGAATGCTCAAACAGAAGTGGTGGAAGGTTCGTTACAGCACTCTCAAGGGTGCGTATGCACATCCGGAGCCAAGGCATGCAGTGATCCAGAGCACAGGATGAACATTAGCAGTCAAATTGTTGGCTTTATACCCGATGAAAGTGGCACAACTGATCTAAGAGACAGTTTGGTCTGGGTTTTCCAGCTGTGACCCATCACTTTGGTTACTATAATAAGCACTTTAAGAGGGTCAGAACACATGATGACTAACGTGGTCAACCTCTTACTTAACATTCCAGCAATGGTTGCATTTCCCACGTTGTTTAAAGTCAAATCCCATTCTATCATATCATTCGATTGAAGTATCAATCACCAATCAAAAAAATCCAATGCTTGGAAGATCAGATGGGCAACACTTGGCCTGTATGGTCTGGGTGGAGAAAGGTTCAACAGTTTCAGCAGAGTATTTGATGAAGGTAGACACAAAATGCTGGAGTAACTCAGCGGGACAGGCAACACCTCTGGAGAGAAGGAATGGGTGACGTTCTTCAGTCTGAAGAAGGGTCTCGACCCGAAAAGTCACCCATTCCTTCTCTCCAGACATGCTGCCTGTCCCACTGAGTTACTCCAGCATTTTGTGTCTACCTTCGATTTAAACCAGCATCTGCAGTTCTTTCCAACACACATAGTATGTGATGGTGCAGTTGCAAGTTAACATTTCTGTGTGGGTTTTTAGTCCCTGGAGCTGGTGCCGCCCACCTTTTATGTTTCTCTGCTCCCCATTCCCCACAGTCCCAGGCTCAAGTTGAGCTTAGTTTGATACATAGCCCTTGTGAGCTTTGTCATTATTTTATTGAATATCATATCATCACCTTAATTCTGTGCACCTGTGAGCTCTTGAGTTTTAGTAGTGAAAACTTGTTCCTCTTCCCTTATATGTGGATCAAGTGCACTTTGTGCAGGCCACTTCAATATTGCATCCACATTAATTAATTATTGTAATTGAAAATCCAGGAAGCAGTGAAACACAAAAGCATCAAATAACTCCATTACATCACAACGTGCATTGTAGTAATGCCTGCTGTGGGCCTGTCCCTTTAAGCTGAAAAATATATATATATAGTTGATCACTGAGTTCTAAAGATGTATTTTCCAAGTATAGATGGATTTCTCTAAGAAACTGTGCCCAGAGGAGGGAGAGACTTCAATTTAAATAGGGCGTCCTAATTTCTGTATCAGAAGTTGCCTTGTATTTAGAATAAAATTTGAGGTTTAAAATAATTTGTAAGATGCCTTGGTAGAGAGGAATTAATATGCAAGAGGATATGGTTGTGCTGTTGCTATTTGGGTCAGCTCCTTCACCACCATGCCTCACCAGGCTATTTTATTTTAGTGAGGAACACCTGCACTGCAGGTTGCCACAATGTCTGTATACTTGCATTTTATCACTAATGCATCAGTTATAAACTCTCATTAATTTGTTTTTGATTTAACTATCCTAATGTTTGCTCAGACGTGATTTCCAAAACGGAATAGTTGTCTTTTTGCTCGAGTATTTGACTTTTCGTTATCTTATTCTCTGTGACCTAAGCGTAATGCAACCTCCCAGTCAGTGGGCTCAATTGACTCACAAACTACACCAAGCATCCAGGTTCTGTATTGCCACCATTCCTATTCCTGTTAATATTTCAGATCAAACAGGAACCTTGCATACATTTATTCACTGGACCTGGTTAGAGTATGTGCCCTGTATGAAGTAGGATTGCACAATAGCCATCATTATCATTAACTTGCATCACCCACTTGGTTTTACACAGCCCAGGTTAGATAGATCACCCATCGTTTCCTGGGTAATGGCTTTCATTACACTTTGACTTGTGACACTCTCTACTGCAACTTTCATTATCTGCCTTTGCTATAAGTTGAATTCTCCAAGTAAAAACTTGTACTTGTGACATCAAATGGATCAGCGCACCAAGCCAAGAAGAGATGATACTGCAAGAGGTTGTGTTCAAAGTGTTTTGTTCATTGAGATTGATTTATTCAGCCTGTGGTTGAATTATTGTGAACTGGAGACATTAACATGGTTATCTACTTGTTCAGCTCATGCTGTAAGACTGAGGTTCTGTGTCTCCTCCCCCTACATCCATCCAGCTTCTGAAATGATCATCACTTTGTGCAGTTTAAAATGGTGTCTTTTTACATCCGTAATACTCTGCTGATGAAACATTTTATTTTTAGACTTGTCGTGTGCGCTGTTGGAATTGATGGTAAGTGATGCAGCAGCATGGTTTCACATGAGTTATGATCACTGCTTGTTTGATGTAGATCACTAAACACAGTGTGAAATGTTCTGCTGTAGCTCCCCCCGGTACTCCAGCAGCAATCAGGTGGTCTTTCCTTCACAATGACTCCTTGCTGCCTGCAAACAGGTCTAAAGAAGGGTCTCGACCCAAAACATCACCTATTCCTTCTCTCCAGAGATGCTGCCTGTCCCACTGAGTTACTTCAGCATTTAGTGTCTGTTTTCAGTTTAAACCAGCATCTGCAGTTCCTTCCTGCACAGTCTTGTTTGACAGACTCTTGCCTGTATTGCCAGTATCCTGCGGCTGTTACATCAGCTCTTATGATGAACCATCATCATATTAAGAAACAATTTGAATGTCTCAAGAATTTCATTCTTTTCATGTTCTCCCTCCCCTTTTCATGTTACACCCCTCTCCACTCCTTGCCTCTGGGGCGTTAGATCTACCAATCTTGTCCTGGACTATTGAGGGGAGCTTCAGTGTCCTGAGTAATATGTCTATTAACATGCACGTGGTAATGATAGATTACGTACCTCTGTTTGGCTTGCCTTGTGCCTCCTTTTAGTATAGGTCGTTGGATTCGTTTTCGCGTTTGGACAGTTTTACTGGCCTTTAAATTGATGGGTGAGCTGTAACCTATTTGTCAATGTTTTTCTGTCATTCGCCATTCTGTTGTTCCGAAGTGTGTACAGTTACCAGACTAAACCCAGAGTCTGATTGCAAGGACCAACAGTGTGGTGGGGATGGGTCCCAACTATGTTTCACTGGTCTTGTTCTCAGACTGATGTTAATTTCATCATGTTTTGTTTCTTTGGATTTATGATTCTGATATGTATGTTTTAATTCCTAAAATCATCCAGGGTTATTTCTCGCTCGTGTGTTTGTTATTTTCTGAAATACCTGAGAATTGACAATGAATCTTTCAGAGCAAGCAGAGTTACATGTCCAAATAAATGTGTTGTTGGTGCCTGCGTGTGTGATCTGTGTACATGCACGCACACGTGAACACCTCGGCTGATTTTTATTTTTCTCCCATGCAGTCAAGTGAGAGGAAAATAGATAAATTCCATTGTAAATCCTGAGCTACTTATTTGGACAAATAAATTGTTAAATTTATCTCCATCATCATGGGAGATTTTATTTTGTCTCTTTTGTTGAAAGCTTTGTGTAAAATGAAGTAGGCTTTTCCGCTCACTCTGAGACGGATATGTGCAGATGGCTGAGAGCGGTGTGATCATGTTGAATTGTGAGAGAGTATCGATGATCAGAATGGTGTGTGTTGTCACTCTGAGTCCACCATTTGAAACATTGACATCCAGGTTGTCGGGACTTCGCAGATCCTGTCTATAATGCATGTGCATGCTCTGCAATGTGTTACTCATTCACTCATTTTTATAAAATAAATAGCTTCTCAATAAAAGTTACATTTATTGTGGACGTGTGTCTGTCTTCTACACTGAATCTGTTGCAGCAGTTGGTTACATTTCAGCTACGAGTGTTTAGTTTTATATGGCCATCCTGGACAAATGGCCTGTATATGAAGTGTGTGAACAGATACAATCATCATTTATGCCTTTTATTCTCAAATGTTTAGTTTAGTTTAGAGATATTGCGTGGGAACAGGCCCTTCGGCCCACCGGGTCCGCGCCGTCCAGCGATCCCCGAACATTAATACTATCCTACACCCACCAGCGACAATTTTTACATTTACCAAGCCAATTAATCTACAAACATGTACGTCATTGGAGTGTGGGAGGAAACCGAAGATCTCGGCGAAAACCGATGGAACGTACAATCTTCATATAGATATCACCCGTAGTCGGGATCGAACCCGTGTCTCCAGCGCTGCATTCGTTGTAAGGCAGTAACTCTACCGCTGTGTCACTTTGACCGCTTATGGTGTGCTCATTGACATTTTAATCCTCAAAAGTATACATTTTGTTTTAGCGCTAAATGTATAATATAGCTTTAAGTATAATGGTCTTAGGAGCAGAAAGAGGCCATTCGGCCCATCAAGTCTACTCCGCTATTCAATCATGGCTGATCTATCTTTCCCTCTTAGCCCATTTTCCTGCCTTCTCCCCACAACCCCTGACACCCGCAATAATCAAGATCTCCTTTATTGTAATTACGAGTGTCCCCGGCGCTTTCTGCAAGCTGGCAATCCTCTATACGTTTACCTTTCCATGTTTATATCCCTAATTCCTCACAATATTGAAAGCCAATCCAGAGATTTATTCTTACATGCATTACCCTGTCCCTGCAATATAAAGTAGCCCTTTCAGAGAGTCATAGAGTGATACAGCATGGAAACAGGCCCTTCAGCACAGATTGCCCACACTGGCCAACTTGTCCCAGCTACACTAGTAAATTCAATTCAATTCAATTGCCCTTTATTGTCATTCAAACATGCAAGTTTTGAACAAAATTTCGTTCCTGCAGTCATAACAGCAAAAAAAGACCAAAACACACAATGAACACGATTCCACATAAACATCCATCACAGTGAATCTCCAAACACCTCACTGTCTTATCTCTTCCCTGTCCTTTGTTCTTCTCCCGCGGTCAGGCAGCCAAACTGCGACGTCGAGGCGACCGGGGCTCCCGATGTTAAAGCCGCCGCCGGGCGATGTTAAGACCTGCGACCGTTCAAGCCGTGGCGGGCGATGTAAGGCCCTGCTCCAGGCTGATTCAAACCCCTCGATTCGGGCGGGCGAAGTTGCCGTTGCGGGAGCTCCGAAAATCGGTCTCCCACCAGGGACCTGCGAGCTCCTGATTTTACCGTCCACAGGGCCCGCGGCCGAAACTCCGAAGTCGGGACTCAGCCGCAGTGTCACCACAGCTCTGAAGTCAGCCAGCTCCGCAGGCTCTACGACTGGAGCCCTCAGGTCGATTCCAGTTGGAGGCCGTCAGCTCCACGATGTTAGGTCCCAACAGGGACACGACATGGAAAAGGTCACGTCCCTGTTCAGGGAAGAGATTAAAAAGTTTCCCCCAACCGCCCCCTGCCCCCTCCTCCACATTACTCAGCTAAAAATAAACCAAAAACATACTCCCAACAAGACAAAAAGAAAGAAAAAAAGACTAAGACAGCCTGCAGGGCGCCACTCAACAAGTCATAGAGTGATACAGCATGGACACAGGCCCTTCAGCCCAACGTGCCCACACTGGCCAACATGCCCCAGCTACACTAGTCTCACCAGCCTGTGTTTGGTCCATATATCTCCAAACCTGTCCTATCCATGTACCTGTCCAACTGTTTCTTAAACGTTGGGATAGTCCCTGCCCCAACTACCCCCTCTGGCAGCTTGTTCCATACACCCACCACCCTTTGTGTGAAAAAGTTACCCCTCAGTTTCCTATTACATCTTTTCCCCTTTCACCTTGAACCTATGCCCGGCTCTGGTCCTCAATTCACCTACTCTGGTCAAGAGACTGTGCATCGTTCATCTAATAATGATAGTGACAGGGGGGAAGTGCAAGATCCAAACATACAGCACGAAGTCAACATGGTACCTGGATCACTGGATCACAACACAGCTGTACTACCTGCATCATAATATCATTCTTATAAGCCTGATGCAAATTTGAGTAATATGGGCGCAATTTGCATAAAACAAGTTACTTTTCCTTTGTCAGTGATTGAAGACAAATCTTCCGACACTAATGCTTAATTTAGTTTGGAGACACAGCGCGGAAACAGGCCCTACGGCCCACCGAGTCCACACTGACCAGCGATCCCCGCACACTAACACTATCCTACACACACTAGGAACAATTTACATTTATACCAAGCCAATTAACCTACAGACCTGTACATCTTTGGAGTGTGGCAGGAAACAGAAGATCACGGAGAAAACCCACAAAGATCAGCTAAGGATCAGGCTTTGGGATTTCAATAGCTAAAGAGAGTTTCAAATCTTGTAAAAGAAAAAGTGGTGAGCCAACAGAATGAGAAAGATTTGTTTTTTGTAACACCTTGACTTTCTCCATTTTTAACTTTCCAAAATGACAACATTGATGCTATCAATCAGCAAGATCAGTAATATTAAAAATAGGTTGATACCTGAATTCCCCCTGCTCCATCTGCTCACTACCCCCTCCACTCATCTGATAATACGTATCACTTACCTCTCTCTCACACATATGTTGACTGGCTATTCTCCCTCTACACTCTGTCCTGATGCATGGTCTCGACCCAAAACATTGACTATCCTTTTGCCTCCTCGGATGCTTCTTGACTCGCTGAGTCCTTCCAGCAAAACACAAAGTGTTTTTTAGTTTAGATTTTGTTTTAGTTTAATTTATTATCACCTGTACCAAAGCTTTTGTTGCATGCTATCCAGTCAGCAGAAATTCACTACACAATTACATTTGAGCCATTTACAGTGTATAGATATTCGCTGGTGTTTAGAAGGTTGATGGGGGATCTCATTGAAACTTACAGAATAATGAAAGGCATGGATAGAGTGGATGTGGAGAGGATGTTTCCACTGGTCGGAGAGTCTAGGACCAGAGGACGCAGCCTCAGAATAAAAGGGCGCTCTTTTAGAAAGGAGGTGAGGAGGAACGTCTTTCAACAGATGGTAGTTAATTTTAGTTTCGTTTGGAGATACGGTACGGAAACAGGCCCTCCAGCTTACCGAGTCCACGCCGACCAGCGACCCCGGCACATTAACACTATCCTGCACATACTACGGACAATTTACACCAAGCTAATTAACCAACATAGCTGTATGTCTTTGGAGTGCGGAGGGTGAAACGAAGATCCCGGCGAAAACCCACACAGGTCACAGGGAGAACGTACAAACTCCGTACAGACTGCACCTGTAGTCGGGATCGAACCCGCGACTCTGGCGCTGTGAGGCACCAACTCTACTGCTGCTCCACCATGGCCACTCAGCCTAATCTGTGGAACCCATTGCCACAGAGGTCTGTGGAGGCTGAGTCAGTGGATATTTTTAAGGCAGAGATAGACAAGTTCTTGATTAGAACGGGTGTCAAGGGTTATGGGAAGAAGGCTGGAAAATGGGATTAGATGGCAGAGATCAGCCATGATTGAATGGCGGAGTAGACTCGATGGGCCGAGTGGCCTAATTCTACTCCTGTAACGTGATATATGATAAGGGAGTAACGGTTAGTGCAAAGTAAAGCCAGTAACGTCCGATCAAGGATAGTATGAGGGTCAGCAATGAGATAGACTTATAATTCAGGACTGCTCTCTGGTTATGTAGCCTGATAACAACCAGGAAGAATCAGTTCCTGAATCTCTGGATTAACCTAGTGGGACAAGCAGCATCTGTGAAGAGAATGGATAGGCAATGTTTCGGGTCAGGACTCTTCTTCAGACATGGTTCTTCCAGTGGTATATTTACGGCTCCAGATTCTTCAACTGGAACAAACTATGGAAGGAAACTATAGTTAAAGATATTGACTTCTTGGCTAGATCGGACTAGATGATTTTAGGCTTACAAGAAGGTATTTGTGCAATGTGCTCCTGTAATAAATCCACTGTACAATCTAGGTTAGTTTACAGATGCAACATGGCAACAGGCCCTTCGGCCCACACCAGCTGTCGATCACCCGTTCACACTAGTTCTATGTCTCATCTACTCCCTGCACACTCGGAGCAATTTAATTTACAGAGGTCAATTTAATCTACAAACCCGCATGATTTTGGGAATGAGGGAGGAAACCTGAGCACCTGAAGGAAACCCACGAGGTCACAGGGAGAACGTGCAAACTCCAGACAGACAACACCCAAAGTCAGGATCGAACCTGGGTCCTGGGTTTGTGAGGCAGCAGCTCTAACAGCTACACCACTGTGCCACTCTATGTTGCTTTGTGCTCCAGAAGTGTTCACTGATATATGTAGTATTAGGAAAATGAACTATTATAATTTAATAGGACAGAACTTTATTTATCCCAGGAGGGAAAGTGATCTGCCAACAGTCAAAACACAAGATACATGAAGTATGAAATTAAAGTGACGAGTGGAAAGGATTGGGGATGTGCAGAGATTGGGGAGGCGAGTCAGTCTCAGTCTATCCCACGACAGAAGGGGGAGGAGTTGTACAGTTTGACAGTAAGATTAAACGAGAACTTATCAGTTTGAAGTTTGATCTTTATTTTATGAGGAGTTACGATGAGGGATTACGTGAAGAAGAAGCCATCAGCCGCGCATGCACGTCAACCTCCAAAGCAGCGGTGTGGAGTTACAGACAGGAAACATTGACCCGAGAATAGTAAGATCGAAGAAACTAGAACTACCAGTTGGTTTTATGAGGAGGGATTGGGAGCAGAGGGCACGTAATCCCTCATCGTAACTCCTCATAAAATAAAAATCAAACTTAAAACTGGTAAGTTCTCATTTAATCTTACTATTTTACTTCGGAGTCACGTGAGTGACTATGTGAAGATTTTATTTTGACTCCATGCCGTGGAACAAATCCATCTGTCACACACAGTATAGTTGACCAAGAAGAGTGGACAAAACTGTTGAGACATGACATAATGAACAAATTGACAATTTAATGTGTAGTTAATGATAACAAAACAACAACAGTTCCCCTTCTACCCGAGAAGACCATTAACCGAAACTTAAAACTGAATTAGTAAACACGCTCGTTCCGGCCAAAGGTTTGTTATAAAACGTCTGAAACGTGCGTGCTGAGGACCACCCTGCAGCCGATAAAATCAGGTCTAGCGGGACGTCCACGACCCTCGCCACTGACGTAGCTGCAGCCCTGGTGGAATGAGATTTAAACATTTTAGTATCAATCCCAGCCTCTGTTAAAACTTGCTTTAACCACCTGGAAATGGTCTGAGCTGAGACCTGCTTATATGGTTTCCTGTGGCTAATCAGTAATGCTAATTCAGACCCCCAAAGCCCCTTGGTGAAGGTAATCTATTGCCAGAGATGAGCAACTACACACAAATTGGGATCCAAAGGATATGCCATGAACTGTAATTTCAATCCCGAGGTACCTGGTCTACCCTGTTTTATAGGGTCGTACACAAAAAAGGTGAAACTACCGGCAGAGGTGAGCATCCTGTCCAATCAAAGCTTTTGCAAGGACTGGACTCGCTGTGCTGAACCTAACGCCATCAGCATAGCCACCTTGTGCGTGAGTCGGAGTAGAGACAGGGAAGTTGGCGGAGACCATGACCGGAGTAAAGTTAACACCACCCCTACATCCCAAATTTCTGAATATCTGGGTCTAGGAGGGTTTGAATTGAAGACGCCCCTCATGAATCTAGACACTAAAGGGTGAGACCCCACTGATTGGTGTTCTGAAAGTGGCAGCAGGTAAGACGACAGCGCACTTCTGGCACTATTGAGAGCACTGTAGCTTAATTTGTCATCAAAGTGCCATTTCGAGAGGAACTCCAGAACATTTGTAATCTGCACTGCCTCATAAGAAATGTCGGCCTGTGCACAGAACACTTCCCATTTCCTAATGTATGAGGCATATTGTTTTTGAGTACTGCCTCTCCAAGCCGCAGTTAGCACATCCACCGTACGATCAGCTAGTCCCAGTCCAAGGAAAGGTCTTCTTAAAACCTGCAAATCAATAAATTGAGCCGATCATGCAGAGGATGTACTTCACCAGACACCGGGTTTGTCCACAAAGTCCTGCCTTTAGGAACCTTCCACACAGGTTCTCCAACCATGCTCAGGACCAGAGGATACCAAGGCTGAGCCGGCCAGTCAGGGACTACCAGAATGTCGGAGGCTGAGTCCTGCTGAATTATTTGCAGACTGCAAGCAATTCCAAATAGTTAACACCATGCAACTGCAGAAAAGATATCTCATGCATGTTCCATCTGCCACCGCAGCTAGTAACGGTGTCAGTGGCGCCCCACCCCAGAGAACTGGCATCAGTCTGTAAAACAACAGAAGGGCTTTCAATTGAAATATTGCCAGAATAATGGCCAATATTGGCTTTCTACCACTGTAGCTTATCAATGGCTTCGGCCGGTAATTGCATCATTCTGTCAAAGCGGCCGAAATTATGTTTGAGTGCCTGCACCTTTGTCTTTGTAATTGCTGATAGTGGAAAGGCCCATATTTGGCAGCTGGAAATGCAGCCACCAATTTCACAATCAAGCTTGCTACTTGTCGAATTGAAGGCAGCTGCTGTGTGATAAGATGATTGCAGGCTTCTATTAACTTCAATCGCTTGCCTTCAGGCAAGGTGACTAACAGGTGATTGGAGTTAATAGTAATTCCAAAATAATCCATAACCCTGGATGGAGTCAACCTGGTTTTTACAGGGTGAATTAGGAACCCCAAATGTTCAAACATAAGTTTGGTGGCTGAAAATGCCAAAATAGCAAATTCCATAGTTTTCCCTATAATGAGGATATCGTCCAAATAAGCCATTACTATGTGTTTCTGCTCTCTCAATAGAGCCAGAACGGGTTTCAATATTTTAGTGAATAACCTGGGAGTTGAGGTTAACCCATTCGGCAACGCTTTAAACTGCCATAGCTGCCCCATCTATTTAAATTTCAAGTATTTTCTGTGATCCTTGTGAACGTACAGAATAATAAGCATCTTTAAGATCAATGCATGCCATATAACATCCCCAAGAAATTAGCAGTTTTGCAGTTACAAAACTTTCCATTTTGAAATATTTGTACTGCACAAAGGTGTTAAGTTGGGTTGTCCAAAATGATGCAGCACCCTCCATCCTTCTTTTCCCTGGTGAAAATATTGGATACAAATTCATGAGGTTCATGACTGTTTTTTTCAATCACTCTTTTAGCACTTAACATTTCAATTTCAGCCTGAACTTCCAAACCATCCCGTTTTGAACGAGCAAAGGTATGGTTTGGAGCATGCTGCGTGGCTGGGAGAGAGCCCACAAATTCAATTTTGAACCCGTCTGTGCTGTGCAGTATGAACAAGTCAGAAGTTAACCACCGCCACTCATGCACAAAGAAACGTAACCTACCACCAACATGCGATGAACCCACACCCGGTATGTTACATTGAGACCCAGACCCACCTACCTCCGTATTAGTCGGTGGATTCTGGACGTTTATTTCCTTCCCCGATGTTTGGGGAGTTGAGGTGCTGGTGTGCGCCAGCTGTGCATCTTGGCTGTCAGCCGGTTCGGGCCATGTCCTAAAAAAGATCTCCGGCCGGTTCTTTGGTTCTTCAAGCTGGAGGCGGTCTCCGCAGCTGATCTTGTGCTGGTTGAGGCATACGGGTGCTGGTATCGAAACGACGACTGTCTGGTGGTGGAGCCTGAAGTAGCCCCACAGCCTTCGACTCATCGTCCAAGTCCTTCACCTGCCTGGACAGGTCTTCTCCAAACAGCAAATTGGGCGGCTGCACATTACTGGCCTTACACAACCCCCAAACTTGGGGTTGAGAACAGGACGAATGGCATTCTTACGAAAGCATTTAATTTCGAATTGTGCAGTGCACAACAATACCATTGCGTCCTGTTGAGCCTCCGATAAAGCACAGCCGTCTACGGACCTGGCGAATGCTGTCAACTCCGATGCCAGCAGGTTTAAAATTCTTTGCAGCTTGACCTCTTGGGTCTTAATGCCGCTGCCAATGTAGCTCCAGATGGAACTATTGACCATGGGTACCTTAAGGGCAGCACAGTTACTGGGAGCGTGGTACCTCATGGCTGTCTCCATCATCACTGGTTCCTGAAGCTGGTGGGAAGCCAGATAGTTAATGCTGGCTGCAAGCTCTTCTTCCAGTGGCTCCCCAACCAGTGACGGCACTGCAAACGTGGTGACCATAGTTGGCATGTCCACTTCCCGCGGGTCTCGCACCGAGCGGTCCTCCGCCCATGACTGGTGGTCTATGCTCCCATCCTCGGATGGGGACACATAATGCAGCCCTGTACCAGGCACTGCTGTGGGCCCTCGAGGCCCGCTGAGATATGCCTCCCGACCAGAGGGCACATCATATTGGAGCATCTTCTCCAGAAGATGCTCCATGCGGGAAAGGCGTCCTCCGATGCTCTAGGAGGCGAACCCTCCCGGCCGGACTCATCAGAGTTCACTGGCCTGTTGGACTTGCACTTGGCCTTCCCGACCTGTGGGGTAGCCACAGTGCTGTCCATGGGCACTGAGCCCGGGGTCACTGGCTGCGGAGTCAGCGACCGTGATGGTGAAACGGACCGCCGCCCGCTGAGCGCACTGCCACGGAAGCGGTTCTCCCTGCAGCCCGTCGAGACTTCACCTTATCCATGACTTTCTTGCTGTAAGACAGAAGAGAAAAACAACCGTGGACTAAGTTCAAAACTTACCTGGAGGCCTTTTAAAACTTACCGTTGGTGGAGCGACGCGCCACCAGCCAGTCAGAGCGCCATGCGTTAGACGTAATGACGTGCATGCGCGGCTGACGGGCTCTTCTTCACGTGACTCCGAAGTAAAATAGCTGCAGGGAAGAAGGATCATCTGTGGCGTTCCGTGCTGCATCTTGGTGGAACCAGTCTGTTGCTGAAGGTGCTCCTCGGGTTGACCAGTGTGTCATGGAGGGGGTGAGCTGTGTTTTCATAATTTATCATCTCAGTTTTAATTATCAACAATCATTATCAACAATAAAGTGAGAGCAATTGTCAGACATCCTGTGATTTAAAAAAAAATCCTCCTACCCCATAGCAAGTTTTGATCATTTTGCAGTATCAGGTTTAATCCGCTAATAATACCTACTGGGATATGAAGTAGCTTTCCACAGCTACCTTTTTATATTGCCTTACCCATTGTATACATTTGAAAGGACGTCACATCTGCAACAGGCGAAGACACAAAGTGCTGGAGTAACTCGACGATACAGGCAGCATCTCTGGAAACTCCGAACCTACTAAGTTACTCCAGCATTTTGTGTGTTTTTTTTTGCAAACCAGCATTGCATTTCTTCTTATCTTCACTTCTGTAACATATTTGTAGGTAGAAGATTCCTGGCAGTTTGAGTCTTTCCGTGGAACTCAGAGCATGGACGTGAAGAATCAGACTCTTGGCTCTTCTCATTTGTGAAGAATTCTTCTACACAAGCAGCATTAAAGCTAATCTATGTGCTGTTATTTAACTCTGAAGACAAAGACTTGCATTTCCAAACTGCCGATGTTCTCCTTGCTCTGTACAAGCATCCTTTGGGCTTCTTCATCACATTTACCAGTGAATATATGCAGACCAATCTTCACACCGTGCTAAAAATTTTATTTAAAAATAAGTTTTATTTATGGTTATTACACTGTTGATTCTTCAGGAAAATATTTTATTGGTAACAGCAAAAGAGTAACTGAGTTGTCATGCAGAGATCATACCGCTAAAAGACTGGTGGAGGCAGAGTATTTTATTTGTTCCTCACGGGACAGTAAACCCAGCAGACTGTCTCTGGGGGCTGCATACTCCCGGACATTGGGTAGTCCTGGCACCACACAGCAGCTCAGGGCACTGCGGTAGATGCTCATGTCGTGGGCATCGTACCACTCATCTGTCTTCTCGTCGTAGCACTCCACGTTAAACGTCGTCGTGAAGCCGTTGAAGCCGCCCACCACAAAGAGCAGGTCGTCCACCACCTCAATGCCAAAGTTGCTGCGGGGGTTGAACATGGTGGGCAGGGTGCGCCAGGTATTGGTGAGGGGGCTGTAAGCCTCGGCGCTCCGCAGGCGGTTCGCACCGTCGAACCCTCCAACCTGCCGGTCAAAAACACACAGTCAAACGGAGGTACAAGGAACTGCAGATGCTGGAATCATCAGCAAAGCACAAAGTGCCGGAGGAACTCTAGACGTGCAGCCAATGGACAGAGTTTTGGGCCAGGACCCTCCTTCAGACTGATGGAGTTCATGTTGCAGAAGCAGAATTAGGCCATTCGGCCCATCAAGTCTACTCCGCCATTCAATCATGGCTGATTTATCTCTCCCTCTCAGCGCCATTCTCCAGCCTTCTTCCCATAACCCCTGATCCCCGTAGTATTAATGAAGATCTTATCAATCTCCACCTCTAATGTTCAGCTTTATTATTGTCACGTGTACCAAGGAACATTGAGAAGCCTTGTCCACTTTTCACAAAGCTTTTTGCTATACCTTGGTGCACAGATCAGATTTACTGTAGTCAAATACAAGCACATCAAACTGAAGTACAATAGGTAGAGCAAAAGGAAAGATGCAGAGTGCAGAATATAGTTCTCAGCATTGTACTGCATCAGACCCATAGACAAAGTCCAATGTCCGCAGTGGGGTAGGGGTGAGCCAGACAGTACTCGAGTTTCTGTCCCATCTCTGCCCCCCACCTCTCTCTACCAGCAACCCCCCCCCCCTCCACTCCATCAGTCTGAAGAAGGGTCCCAACCCAAAAAGTCATCTTTTCATTCCCTTCACGGGTGCTTCCTGACTCGCTGAGTTCTTCCATCACTTTGTGTTTTAGATTAAATCAAATGTTCACTTCAAAGACAATGACCTTAATTACCTCAGCAGAGTTAGTGTGGAATGTCTGTCTTAATATAACCATTAATGTCCCGTAATTTTGTGGCAATGTGTCAGTCAGATAGATGTCGCTGGCAGCATTGTGTATTACAGAGTGGAGAGTTCATTGAGAACAGCAAGATGAGGTTCACACTGGGAATGAAAAGGACAAGTTCTCAAGTTCAAGTGAGTTTATTGTCACAGAAAAGGACAAGTTCTCCTTGAGTGTGGGGGTTTTTGATAAGCTAATGTCGTTTCCAAGATAATGAACACGATTAACAAAACCCACCCACAGAAATTGTTTACAGCTAGAAAGTCTCAGAACAATTTTCACAAATGGGAATACTCCAACATTTCTGGCACTGGCCTTACCTTTTTCCTACAGGGGTCAGTTTCCTTTATTAGGAATGGTTATTGTGTTGAGGGCAACAAAAGCAAGAATGCATTTCTAAAGTGTATTTAATTACTTCAGCAAGATCACCAACAAAACTTTGTAGTCACTGCTCAAATGTTGGAGGCATGATAACCAACAGAGGCACAGCCACAGAATAGAACTGAGGGATGTCTTTCACGATGATCCAGAGCAGACCCCTGTATGCCTTTGATGAAGTAAAAAAAAAAATGTTTTTCAAAGACACCAAAGAAAACTCCACTGGAGATTTTTTCCCTCTGTGGAGTTTTTTTTTTACTACGCCAAGGACATACAGGAGTGTGCTCATAATGTGAAAAGCATCAACTCTGCACTGTAACAATCCCTCAGTACTACACTGAGTTGTCAGCCTAAAATAACTGCTGATCGTGCTAGTATCTGTACACCTCTGGTCCAGATAAGAGAGTTGTGCCCTTGAGATTACAATAACTTCTGAGAAAGAGCATGGAAAATGTTCAGGGAGAGATTAATTCCTTTCTTGGTTCCACCTGCTCACTCCAACCCGTGACATGAAAACATAGAAACATAGAAAATAGGTGCAGGAGGAGGCCATTCGGCCCTTCGAGCCAGCACCGCCATTCATTGCAATCATGGCTGATCGTCCCCAATCAATAACCCGTGCCTGCCTTCTGCCCATACCCCTTGATTCCACTAGCCCCTAGAGCTGTATCTAACTCTCTCTTAAATCCACCCAGTGATTTGGCCTCCACTGCCCTCGCACGCTCAACATTCCCTTTGTATACTTCCCCGTGGTTTTTGATCATTGATTTAAAGGACATTCCACTCCCTCCTCCTCTGACACTCCCCTCAACTATTATTATTCTAGACCATTCCATTCCCCTAAATCTCTCCAATTATCAATCTGAAGAGGGATCCTGAACCAAAACGTTGTCTATCTGTTCCCTCCAGAGATGCTGCCTGACCCGCTGAGTTACTCCAGCACTTTGTGTGTCAAGATTCTAGCATCTGCAGTCTCTTGTCTCTCTTCAATCTGATTTTCCATTCTCATCCACACTCAAGAGGGGATGTTCAGTTGCATTAAGTGTCAATGATTGCAAGATGTTGTTACTTACTGCATACACACATTCACCATAAGCTATAACACCAACACCACTACGCCTGCTCCTCATGGGTGCTATGGTTGTCCACTGGTTGGTTTCTGGGGTATAGAACTCAGCTGTAAACAAGCACTCATTACCGTTGAATCCTCCACAGATGTAGACCTGAGGACAAGAGGAAAGAACAGCTAGCTGGCCATGAGTGGGAGAGATTCATTGACTGTAAAGGTATTGTTTACACACAAGTTGTTGTATATTGGCACCCCAAATACTCAATTAGTAAAGACTGAAGATTCAGCGCAAAGTGCAAACCTTTGGAACAAATGGAAATCAATGTTTGTTGTTAGATAGTTAAAGGCAGAGGAACTGGAGTCGAACTCAAGAGTGGGGAAATGTTGGAATGTGCTTAACGGAGCATTTGCATTAACTAACGCATTAATTTTTACGATAGTAATTCTGTGAATTGAAACATGGTTATGTTCCAGTCATAGTGAATGGAACAATCCTGATTCAGGGCTTCCTCTCTCACCCCAAGCATCTGTTAAACGATTTACTAGATATGTTCTGCAGTTTAGAAACAGACCTGAGATTGTTTTAGGTTTCACTGCAGGGTAACAATGAAAATGCAACGGGGTGTTGTAACTATGATTGAAAATCAACATTTCTCATTCCTTCCTTCCTGTGTTCATTACTGGACAGCAATGTTTAGCTTATCTTGTCATAAAGTCTTATAGAGTAGAAACAGGCCCTTTGGCCCAACTTGCCCACGCCGGCCAACATGTTCCATTAACACTAGTCCCACCTACTTACCTGCATTTGGCCCATATCCCTCTAAACCTGTCCAATACATGTACGTGTCTAAATGTTTTTAAAACGATGTGATATTAGCTGCCTCAACTCTCTCCTCCAGCAGCTCGTTCCATACACCCAGCACTCTTTTTATGAAAACGTTACCTCTCAGGTTCCTATTAAATCTTTTCCCCCCACCAGTGGACTTAAACCGGTCCACTGGTCCTCGATTCCCCTACTCTGGGCAAGAAACTGCCAGTGTGTCTACCTGTGCGTCTACCTGATCTAATCCTCTCATGATTTTGTACTCTATAGGATCGCCCTTCATCATCTTGCGCTCCAAGGAATAGAGTCCCAGCTTGCTGAACCTCTCCCTTGAGACCTGGCAACATCCTCATCCTACATTTCTGCACCCTTTCCAGCTTGACAACATCTTTCCTACAAGATGCTGTCTAAAACTGAACAAAATATTCTAAATGTGGTCTCACCATTGTCTTGTGCAACTGCAATACGACCTCCCAACTTCTAAACTCTGGGTGATGAAGGCCAATTGTGCCAAAAGCCTTTTTGACCACCCTATCAACATGTGATGCCACTTTCAACAAACTATGTACCTGATCCCTCTGCTCCACAACACTCCCCAGAGGCCTACCATCAGTGTGTAGGTCCTGCCTATGTTAATGCTCCTAAAATGCAACATTTCTCTGTATTAAATTCCATCGACACACAAGGTGAGCTCAGGCTGCAGAATGTTACCTGTTTGGTGGAGCTGTGTGCACTGATCAAACCTGCGGTCCAGATATATGGAGAGCATACAGTGTACTGAGAACTCTTACCCATGGATCAAGCTGTGCTTACGTCCTCTCAATAAGGCATTTAGTTATTGGGGGTGGAGCGCCAATGGACAATTGACATTCTAGTTTGATAGCATAGGAAGAATCCAAATTGCTTTAGTTAATAGCTGACCTGTGAATTAACAAATGAAATATGTAACCTGCTATTGTGCTAACCCGTTCTAGTCTGAACAATCCTCTAGATGATGATCTCAGACAAGTTTTCTATGTTTCTTTCTAGGACAGCAGTTCACTAAATTCACATCCTAGAGTGAGAAGAGGAAATAAGCAGCCAAGACTCTCACTTTCTCTGGTGGATATTAGGAAAATAGGAATTGGGCAATGGGAACTTCCAGCCCATCCTTCTGTTCATTTAGATTATGGTTGATGTGGACCGTAGTCCCATTTACCCCTACGCCCTGCACACACGCGCACATGGACCTGGCAGCACAATGACAGAATTGGAAGAGCTTTGGCTTCACAGCTCCAATGTTGCCCACGGTCATAGTTGCAGTCTGCATGTCATCGTGTGGGCTTCTACTGGTGCTCTGGTTTCCCAATGATGTGCGAGTTGGTTGATCGTGCGGAGGTCACAGGGTCAGTCACATGCCCGGGTAACAGGCCCTTCAGCCCATGCGGGCTATCATTACCGCCTGTCCACGTCTACTGGCGATGCTGGTCAGCCTGTGGGCATGATGGGGGGGGGGGGAGCTTATTGTCCCGGTGTGTAGATGAGTGATAGAATGTGGGGAGAATTGCTGGGAATGTGGGAAGAATAATAGGATTAGTGCAAATGCATGATTGGTCACCCTCCAAGGGCCTGTTTCCATGCTGTATGACTCCGTGAGTCTCGATAGCGTAGTAGCGGAGAGGGTTCCAGATTTACATACTCTTTACCTGCAGAAATGGTCTCTTCCACATTCCTTGAATGCGCAGCCACTAATTCGAAAATTGGTTCTCTATTATAGATTATGCAACTGAAGACATAGTTTACCTCAAATAAACCCATTAACATTCTTAAATGTGTAGAGAAAGGAACTGCAGATGCTGGCTTAAACCGAAGATAAACACAAAATGCTAGAGTAACTCAGTGGGACAGGCAGTATCTCTGGAGAGAAGGAATGGGTGACGTTTCGGGTTGAGACCCTTCTGAAGAAGTCCTTTTTCTCCAGAGATGTTGCCTGCCCGCTGCGTTACTCCAGCATTTTGTGTCTAACATTCTTAAATATCCCAGTCAGATCATGCTTTGATTTTCTGTGGATACAATGCTTTGACGTCGTTCTCCATTACCTGTGATATCTGCCATAGTCAGTTACCTGTGCACATAGTCATGGCTCTAAAGAGGCTAACGTTACATCATTGGGAAAATTAACTGGCCTGGGAAATTGGGATAAAATGATAAGGAGATGTTGAAATATCCACATTTTATAATCCGCGGACATATCTCCAATGATGCATAATCAGTTGAATACTCCATTCTTCTTTTGTTTTTGTTTTTTGTTTTGTTTTTTCTTTCCCCCTCTCTACTACTTTCTATCTATATAAAAATTTAAAAAATATATAGAAGTACAATTACTATACAATTGTTAATATAAATAATATTAATAATGTATGACTATAACAAACAACATGCTTTTTATTATGTGTTTACTTCTAATTAAAAAACATTTAAAAAAAAAAGAAATATCCACATTCACTTCTTTCATTGAATACAGCTAGAAATAACTCACCATTTCATTTTCTGTTAATTCCGCTGTTTGCATTTATAATGATATATTATTGCACAGTAATTATCAGTAGTATTGTTATCAAAGTAGAGTCACCTCACCCACAACCCCTGAGCCTGTGTCATTTTAAAATAGGAGCTAAAACTGTTGCCATCCTCTTAACTCCACTTCACCAAAGAACTAGAGCAAAGCTTGGCTCCTTATATGCAAACTGACTGTAGATCCACAAGCATAAAGTGAAGATCGACACAAAAAGCAGGAATAACTCAGCAGGACAGGCAGCATCTCTGGAGAGAAGGAATGGGTGACGTTTCGGGTCGAGACCCTTCTTCAGACTCAGAAAGTATTCACTCATAAAGTGAATAAAAACTTTTTTTTTTAAGTTGAGTAATTCTCTGCTAAATTTATTTCCAATTGCTGTGTCACTAAGATGGAAATGTCCTTAACTCACTTTGGTTCTTTCTGGAGAAATTACTTGCTTTTACTAGAAGAAGAAGCAGTTTGTTTCCTCTGTTCTTTAAATAATATTTAGTATTTAAAACGTATCATTTTACTCTACACTCGGCACCAACTATCAGCTGCATGCCACTAAGAAACAGGAATGTAATATTTTCAAATTCTGCTTAAAAATAGACATTTTTAAAAATTGTATCAATAATTGCTTTGGTGGAATTCGAAAATGAACTGGGTAGTCAAAGAGATTTGGACTGAAGTTTAATTAAAGATAAGACTTTGATAATTGATCTAAAATAAATTTTATCTGTGCTCGCTTTACAATCAGGTCTGTGGGATTGGTACTGAGTGTGATCTTGCAGTGTCTAACCACAGAATTACCACCATTCGATCTAGGTTTAAGGTGAGAAGGGAAATATTTAATAGGAACCTGAGGGGTAATTTTTTTTACATAAAGGGTGGTGGGTGTATGGCACGAACTGCCGGAGGAGGTACTTGAGCAGTTTGTGGCACCTGTCCAAGGTTCAAGAAACATTTGGACAGGTACATTGATAGGACAGGTTTAGAGGGATATATTGGCCAAACGCAGGTAGGTGGGACTAGTGTAGATGTGGGACATGTTGGTCGGTGTGGCCAAGTTGGCTGAAGGGCCTGTTCACTCTATTTGTTCTTTATTGAGTTTGACATTGTTTCCATTTTGAGATCATTCCTCAGCTTTCGTGGAGTCACAATGGTAAAAGAAGTCTGAAGAAGGGTCTCGACCTGAAACGCCACCTATTCCTTCGCTCCATAGATGCTGCCTCACCCGCTGAGTTTCTCCAGCATTTTTATCTACCTTTGATTTTTCCAGCATCTGCAGTTCTTTCTTAAACATGGTAAAATAAGTAGTTGGCGAGTCAGGACTATGTGAAGAACTCTCTTCACCTATCACATAGAGGGAGGAATTGGCTCGGCTAAATTTGGAAGGTATTTAAAGATTTGACGAATGACAGTAATATTTAAAAACAAATGTAATCAAGTTGAACAATTGTGTATTCCTTGGGAAGATTGATTCATTTCTGGTTAAGTAAAGAGTTTAGGGATAACATTTAGAATCACCGAAAAGCCTTGAAACATATAAGATTGTTAAGCGCTTGGACACGCTAGAGGCAGGAAACATGTTCCCGATGTTGGGGGATTCCAGCACCAGGGGCCACAGTTTAAGAATAAGGAGTAAGCCATTTAGAACGGAGACAAGGAAACACTTTTTCTCACAGAGAGTGGAGAGTCTGTGGAATTCTCTGCCTCAGAGGGCGGTGGAGGCAGGTTCTCTGGATGCTTTCAAGAGAGAGCTAGATAGGGCTCTTAAAAATAGCGGAGTCAGGGGATATGGGGAGAAGGCAGGAACAGGGTACTGATTGGGGATGATCAGCCATGATCACATGGAATGGTGGTGCTGGCTCGAAGGGCCGAATGGCCTACTCCTGCGCCTATTGTCTATTGCCTTATAATTTTGCGAAGCGTAATCATCAAAAGATTTAAGAACTACCAACACCTCTTGAATCTAGGCAGAAGTGAGTCATGTGCAAGATCGTAAGACCTCCATATGTTTAGTTTAGTTTATTGTCACGTGTACCGAGATACAATGAAAAGCTTGTTGTTGCGTGCTAACCAGTCAGCTGCAAGACTATACATGATTACAATCACGCTATCCACAGTGTACCAATACAGAATGAAGGGAAGAATGTAGAGTGCAAGGTAAAGTCCGATTAAAGATAATCTCCGATAGTCTCCATTGAATTAATGTTTAACATTATTTTAAAAAAATTAAAAAGATAGAGCCTACTAAAAATAGCCTTGGTCTGTTAGATAAACAATATTACAAAAGCCATTTGGACAGGTACTTGGGCAGGAAAAGCTGAAGGATATGGGTCAAAGGCGGGCAGGTGGGACTAGTGTAGGTGGGACATCTTGCTCAGCATTGGCAAGTTGGGCTGAATGGCCTGTTTCCATGCTGTATGACTCTATAAAAGTACTGGATAAATTATAGGCCTAAAGTGAAATACGGCAGATTCTGGAAATCTGAAAAGGGGGGAGAAAATACTGGATACACTCTGCAAGTCAAATAGTATCTGAAGGCAGAGATGAAGTTCTGTTTCAAGTTAACTGGAAATTGTTTGATATGGAGTAAAACAATGTGCTGGAGGAACTCGGTGGGCCAGGAATAAACAGAGCGCGTTTTGGGTCAGGACCCTTGTTGTCTCTGACCCCTGAGTTCCCTCATCACTTAGTTTTCTGACCATCATTAGCCTGCTGAAGCCCTCCCTGGTCGTCACAGCCTTGGCGTATCGTTGGATAACGTCTTGCGGTTCAGACAGAGTATGGCTGTGATTTCAGGCAATGTTGGAAGACCTTCATGCCAGAGAGTACCTCACCGTGACGGCAGTATTCTGGGTGGTGGTGCTGCCAAATACCGACCACAAGCTGCCGAGACTTGAGGGAGTGGTGCCTCATGGCCACAGGAGATACAGCGTGGAAACAGGCCCTTCGGCCCACTGCGTCCACGCTGACAATTAAAAATGTCGGCAGTAACTGCAGATGCGGGTTTAAACCGTAGACAGACACATAAAGCTGGAGCAACTCAGTGGGACAGGCTGCATCTCTGCCTAGGCCTCCTCCATTGTCAGAGTGAGGCTAAATGCAAATTCGAACAAAAGCATCTCACATTTTGTTTGGGCAGCTGACAGCCCAGGATGAATATCGATCGACACAAAATGCAGCGAGACACTCTAGTCACACCACCTTTATGTTCTCACCTAGCAAACGGCTAACAATGGCCTGTTTCCTTTCTCATTGTTACCTTTTTGCACATCTTTCATTAATTTGTCCAATATCTCTACATCACCGACTATATCTCTCGTTTCCCTTTCCCATGACTTTCAGTCTGAAGAAGGGTCTCGACCCGAAACGTCACCCAGAGATGCTGCCTGTCCCGCTGAGTTACTCCAGTTTTTTATGTCTATTGACCATCAAATAGCCATTAATACCAATCCTACATTAATCTCATTTAATTTTCCCCATGTTCCCATCAGCTTCCTCATCATCCCTTAAAATATGATGAGTGTTTGACGGCACTGGGCCTGTACTCGTGGAGTTGAGAAGGATGAGGGGGGACCTCATTGAAACTTACCAAATAGTAAAAGGCCTGGATTAGAGTGGATGTGGAGAGGATGTTTCCACTAGTGGGAAATAAGACCAGAAGTCAGAGCCTCAGAATTAAAGGATGTTAGGAAATACCTCCTCATCTCCTTCAGTTAGAGGATGGTGAATTTGTGGAATTCATTGCCACAGAAGGATATAGATATTTTTACAGCAGAGATAGAAAGATTCTTGATTAGTACGGGTATCAGGGGTTATGGGGGGGAAGGCAGGAGAATGGGGTTAGGAGGGAGAGGGGAAATTGAGGGGGATTGTGGGGTGGGGGTGGAGGAATGTGAGGGGTGGGAGAGTGAAGGGGGGAGGGGTGGGTGGAGAATGTGGTGGTGGGAGAGTGAGGGGGGGAGGGGTGGGTGGGGGATGGGAGAGTGAGGGGGAGGGGTGGGTGGAGGATGTGAGGGGTGGGAAAGTGAAGGGGGGAGGGGGGGTGGGTGGAGAATGTGGGGGTGGGAGAGTGAGGGGGGGAGGGGTGGGTGGGGGATGGGAGAGTGAGGGGAGGGGTGGGTGGAGGTGGGGAGAGTGGAGGGAGGGGGTGGGTGGGAGGGGGAATGTGGGGGTGGGAGAGTGAGGGGGGAGGGGGAGGGGGGGGGGTGGAGGGGTGGGGGGAGGGGGGAGGGGTGTGGGGGTGGGGGGGAGAGTGAGGGGGGGAGGGGGTGGGGGTGGGTGGAGGGGGGATGTGGGGGTGGGAGAGTGAGGGGGGGGGGGTGGGTGGGGATGTGGGGGGGGGGGGAGAGGGGGGTGGGGGTGGGGATGAGGGGGGGAGGGGGTGGGTGGAGGGGGGAATGTGGGGGTGAGGGGGAGAGTGAGGGGGGGGGGGGGTGGGTGGGGATGTGGGGGGTGGGAAAGTGAAGGGGGAATGTGGGGGTGGGAGAGTGAGGGGGGTGCGGCCGGTCCCTGACCCCGACCCCCCCCCCCCAGCTGGGCCGGGGCTACCTTGCCGTGCAGGGTGGTGGCGCTGGCGTCGCTGCGCTGTTCGTGCATGGGGGCAATGAGGGTCCACTGGTTGGTCTCGGGTTCGTAGCGTTCGGCGGTGTTGAGCCTGACGTAGCCGTCGAAGCCGCCCATGGCGTAGATGAAGCAGTCCAGGACAGTGACGCTGACATAGCAGCGGCGAGAGTGCATGGGGGCGACTTGCTGCCACGACTTCTTCACTGGGTCGAAGCGCTTGACGCTGTTGAAGTAATCCACGCTGTCGAAGCCGCCGATGATGTAGACGAAGCCGTTGAGGTAGGCGGCGCCGTGGTAAGCCCGGGGGCTCTCCTCCTCGCAGGTAACGTTGACCCAGCGGTCTGCCCGGGCATCGTAAGCCTCGATGGCGTTGGTGGGGCTGCCGCCGCTCCAGCCGCCGATGGCGAACAGGATGGAGAAGGGGAGGCGCGGTCTGGTGAGCGGGTTGCGGAAGTCCGAGTTAGACGGGCCGTTCATGTTCAGGTCGTACATGGCCTTCAGCGCGTTGATGATGATCGGCTTGCAGTCGTCGTTGTCCTTCACATAGTCGTTGTTCTTCACGTTGTTCATGAAATACTCGGCGTTCATCAGCGCCAGGCGCACCTGCAATGCCAAGTCAGGAGGGTGTTATTGTCATGTGTCCCAGATAGAACAAGGAAAGTCTTACTTGCAGCAGCACAACAGAATATGGAAACATAGTACACTGTAAACAATATGATAAACGAGAGAGAGAGAGATTAAAAAAAGGTTCAGTGTGTATATATACACATATTCACAAGTACACACACATATGTATATATACACACATACACACTCAAAAAATAAACAGTAATAGTGCAATAGTAATAATCATAAGTCTATTGTAGTTCAGAGCTTATATGAGATAGTTGTGTTTAATAGCCTGATGGCTGTGGAGAAGAAGCTGTTCCTGAACCTGGATGTTACAGTTTTCCGGCTCCAGTATCTTCTTCCCGATGGCAGTGGTGAGCTGAGAGCGTGGCCAGGGTGGTGTGGGTCTCTGATGATGCTGGCTGCCTCTTTGAGGCAGCGACGCCGATAGATCCCTTCGAAGGTGGGGAGGTCAGAGCCGGTGATGGCCTGGGCAGTGCTCACAACTTTTTGTAGTCTTTTCTGTTCCTGGACGTTCAAGTTGCTGAACCAGGCCACGATGCAGCCATTCAGTATGCTCTCTACTGTACACCCGTAGACGTTCAAGAGAATCCTCGGTAATCTTCTCAGAGAGTCGGTATGTCAAAGAGGATTCTCTTGAACCTCTACAGGTGTCCTGGTTCGGAAACTTGAATGTCCAGGAGCGGAAAAGACTGCAAAGAGTTGTGAACACTGCCCAGTGTACGGTAATCGTCACATCGACACACTCTCCCCACTCTCCCCAACACCCCCCCCCCCCCCCTCCAGTCCATCACACAGACCAGACTCCCCACCATTGACTCAATCTACTCTGCCTCGGGAAAACCGGCAACATATTCAAAGAAGATAGACACAAAATTCTGGAGTAACCCAGCGGGACAGGCAGCATCTATGGAGAGAAGGAATGGGTGACATTTCAGGTCCAGACCCTTCTTCAGACCTGAACATCTAATCTGACTCTTCAGATCTGAAGAAGGGTCTCAACCAGAAATGTCACCCATTCCTTCTCATAGATGCTGCCTGTCCCGCTGAGTTACTCCAGCATTTTTTTTAAAATCTATCATCGGCAGCTGCAGTTCCTTCTTAAACATAATTAAAACTTGTCCCACCCCGGCCATTCCTTCTTCTCCCCGCTCCCGTCTGGCAGAAGGTACGGGAGCTTGAAAGCGTGCACCACCAGCTTCAGGAATAGCTTCTTCCCCTCTGTTATCGGGCTTCTGAACGGTCCTTCCATAAACTAGGGTACTGTCCGATTCACCGCTACCCCACTGTGGCCATTGTCTCTGGACAATGCAGGGGAGCTGTTTGGTACGGCACATCCCCAGGCGCCATATAAATGCAACCCAATATTACCCAATGACCAAAGAAATTGGGTTGCCTGCCCCGCCCGATATAGAAGCACAGACCAGGTGACTGGTCAACAGGGGCGGGGAGGGTCACCTGGGCACCATCGCACCTGGATGTGTTGGCAAGGCCAGCAACATATCCAAGGACCAGTCTCACCCACTCCCTCTTCTCCCCTGTAACATCGGGCAAGAGGTACAGGAGTGTGAAAACGCACACCTCCAGATTCAGAGACAGTTTCTTCCCAGCTGTTATCAGGCAACTGAAGAATCCTATCACCAACCAGAGAGCGGTCCCTACCTGTTATCCACCTCATTGAAGTCCCACAGACTATCTTCAATCAAGCGTTACTGGACTTTATCTTGCACCAAATGTGATACCCGCTATCCATTATCTACAGTACACTGTAAACGGCTCGATTGTAATCATGTATTGTCTTACAATAGACAATAGGTGCAGGAGTAGACCATTTGGTCCTTTGAGCCAGCACCGCCATTCAATGTGATCATGGCTGATCATCCACAATCGGTACCCCGTTCCTGCCTTCTCCCCATATCCCCTGACTCTGCTATCTTTAAGAGCCCTATCTAACTCTCTCATGAAAGCATCCAGAGAACTGCCTCCACCGCCCACTGAGGCAGAGAATTCCACAGACTCACAACTCTCTGTGTGAAAAAGTATTTCTTCATCTCCATTCTAAATGGCTTACCCCTTATTCTTAAACTGTGGCCCCTGGTTCTGGACTCCGCAACATCGGGAACATGTTTCCTGCCTCTAGCATGTCCAAACCCTTAATAATCTTGTATGTTTCAATAAGGTCCCCTCACATCCTTCTAAATTCCAGAGTGTACAAGCCCAGCCGCTCCATTCTCGCAGCATATGACAGTCCAGCCATCCCGGGAATTAATCTGGTGAACCGATTGCACTCCCTCAATAGCAAGAATGTCCTTCCTCAAATTTGGAGACCGAAACTGCACACAATAGAAACATAGAAAATAGGTGCAGGGGGAGGCCATTCAGCGCTTCGAGCCAGCACCGCCATTCATTGCCATCATAGCTGATCGTTCCCTATCAATAACCCGTGCCTGCCTTCTCCCCACATCCTTTGATTCCACTAGCCCCTAGAGCTCTATCCAACTCTCTCTTAAATCCATCCAGTGATTTGGCCTCCACTGCCCTCTGTGGCAGGGAATTCCATAAATTCACAACTCTCTGGGTGAAAAAGTTTTTTCTCACCACAGTCTTAAATGACCTCCCCTTTATTCACAGACTGTGGCCCCTGGTTCATTGGGAACATTTTTCCAGGGATCAATCTCGTGAACCTACGCTGCACTGCCTCAATCACAAGGATGCCTCAATCACAAGGATAGCAAGAATGTCCTTCCTCAAACTAGGAGACCAAAACTGTACACAATACTCCAGATGTGGTCTCACCAGAGCCCTATACAACTGCAGAAGAACCTCTTTACTCCTATACTGAAATCCTCTTGTTATGAAGGCCAACATTCCATTAGCTTTTTTCACTGCCTGCTGTACCTGTAAGCCAACTTTCAGTGACCGGTGTACAAGGACACCCAGGTCTCGCTGCACCTCCCCCTTACCTAACCTAACCCCATTGAGATAATAATCTGCCCCCTTGCTTTTGCCGCCAAAGTATCATCTGCAAACTTGCTAGTGTTGCTCCTAATTCCCTCTTGCAAATCCTTAATATATATGGTAAACAGTTGCGGCCCCAACACCGAGCCTTGCGGCACTCCACTCGCCACTGCCTGCCATTCTGAAAAGGACCCGTTTACTCCTACTCTTTGCTTCCGGTCTGCCAACCATCTTTCTATCCATGTCAACACCCTACCTCCAATACCATCTGCTCTAATTTTAGTCACCAGTCTCCCGTGCGGGACCTTATCAAAGGCTTTCTGAAAGTCTAGATACACTACATCCACTGGCACCCCTTCATCCATTTTACTTGTCACATCCTCAAAAAATTCCAGAAGATTAGTCAAGCATGATTTCCCTTTCATAAATCCATGTTGACTTGGACTAATCCCTTTACTGCTATCCAAATGCCCCATTATTACCTCTTTAATAATTGACTCCAGCATCTTTCCCACCACCAAAGTCAGGCTAACTGGTTTGTAATTCCCCCTTTTCTCTCTCGCTCCTTTCTTGAAAAGTGGGATAACATTAGCTGTCCTCCAATCCACAGGAACTGTTTCTGAATCTATTGAACATTGGAAAATGATCACCAATGCGTCCACTATTTCTAGAGCCACCTCCCTGAGGACCCTGGGATGCAGACCATCAGGCCCAGGGGATTTATCATCCTCTAGGTGTGCTCACTAGGGCCCTTTACAACTGCAGAGGGACCTTTTTGCTTCTCTACTGACTGGTTAGCATGCCACATGAAAGCTTTTCACTGTACATCAGTGCACCTGACATTAATAAACTATATTGAAACTAAGAGGGGGGATTGAGGGGGAGGGAAGGGGGAGTGTGAAGTTCTCTGTCTCTATGGTCACTGGGTCATGGGTGCGAACTCTGTTCGTTGCGACAGTCTAACTACTGGGGATCTTATCAACATTATAACATGATGAGAGGCACTAATGGGTATTTGCCAGGGTTTAAGTCAAAGCTTAAAGCGGCTAAGTTTAAAGGAGATGGGCGGTTCAAGTGTTTGTTTTACACGCAGAGGGTGGGTGTATGGAACGAGCTTCCGGAGAAGGTAGTTGAGGCTGGGACTATAACAAGATTTAAATTATAACATCAAACAAGCATCAGGCAGTCTCAAACCTGTGAACACAACCCCGGCCGCCTGTGGCATTCACAGTGTGAGATACATCAGCGTCGCCCCTGAAGGTAGCATTGGACAGAAACTGTGATTGTGCCAGAGATTAAATACAGGAGCAGAGGTGGAGAGAGTCTCTGAATTGTTTTTTCACCAAGAGAGTTGCGAATCTGTGGAATTCTCTGCCACAGAAGGCAGTGGAGCCAATTCATTGGATGTTTTCAAGAGAGAGTTAGATTTAGCTCTTAGGGTTAACGGAATCAAGGGATTTTGGGAGAAACATAGAAACATAGAAAATAGGTGCAGGAGTAGGCTGTTCGGACCTTCGAGCCTGCACCGCCATTGAATATGATCATGGCTGATCATCCAACTCAGTATCCTGTACCTGCCTTCTCTCCATACCCCCTGATTCCTTTAGCCACAAGGGCCACATCTAATTTCCTCTTAAATGTAGCCAATGAACTGGCCTCAACTACCGTCTGTGGCAGAGAATTCCACAGATTCACCACTCTCTGTGTGAAAAATGATTTTCTCATCTCGGTCCTAAAAGACTTCCCCCTTATCCTTAAACTGTGACCCCCTTGTCTGGAGTTCCCCAACATCGGGAACAATCTTCCTGCATCTAGCCTGTCCAACCCCTTAAGAATTTTGTAAGTCTCTATAAGATCCCCCCTCAATCTTCTAAATTCCAGCGAGTACAAGCCGAGTCTATCCAGTCTTTCTTCATATGGAAGTCCTGCCATCCCAGGAATCAGTCTGGTGAACCTTCTCTGTACTCCCTCTATGGCAAGAATGTCTTTCCTCAGATTAGGAGACCAAAACTGTATGCAATACTCCTGGTGTGGCCTCACCAAGACCCTGTACAACTGCAGTAGAACCTCCTGCTCTTGTACTCAAGCAACAGGGTACTGATTTTGGAAGATCAGCCATGATCGTATTGAATGACGGTGCTGGCTTCAAGGGCCGAATGGCCTACTGCTGCACCTATTTTCTATGTTTAGCATTGACCTGCAGCGACTGGAGGAACAGAGTGGGATTGTGTTATCAAGGGGTCGAGCTGCGATATTGCCACGCCCTCGAGGGGGAGGGGGGTTCCCAGCCCCTCGCCAACCCCGCTCTGCCCCCCCCCCCAACCCGTCGCTCTCAGACACACAGACCCTCAACTAACGCCGGGACCCTCTCACTGCCAAAGGCTTCCGGCGTGTGCGCGCGTGCGTGCCTCCCCAATTGGCGCTGTGTGTGCGACGCACGTGCACGATGTGTGCGCGTACATGTGTGTGTGTACATGCGTGCGCACAGGGTGTATGCGCATGTGTATGCATGCGTGTGTGCACGTGCGTGTGTGCATGTACGTTTGTTGCATGTGTCTGCGTGTGTGTGTATACATGTGCGTTGTGCATGCATGTTGCTTGTGTGTATGTATCCATGTCTGTTGCCTGTGTGTGTGCGTGCGTCGTGTGTGTGTATACAGCACGGCGGCGCTGCCTCACAGCGCCAGAGACCCGGGTTCGATCCTGACTACGGCTGCTGTCTGTGCGGAGTTTGTGTGTTCCCCCCGTGACCTGCGTGGGTTTTCTCCGAGATCTCCGGTTTCCTCCCACACTCCAAAGACAGGTTTGTAGGTTAAATGGCTTGGTATAAATTGTAAATTGTCCCTAGTGTGTGTAGGATAATGTTAGTGTGCCGGGAACGCTGGTCGGCGCGGACCCGGTGGGCCGAAGGGCCTGTTTCCGTGGTGTATCTCTAAACTAAACATGTGTGTTGCCTGTGTATGTACGTGTGCGCGTGTGTGTGCATGTGTCGTGTGTGTATGTGCGTGTGTCGTGTGTGTGTGCGTGTGTCATGTGTGTGTGTGTGTGTCGTGTGCGTATGTGCACGTCCGTGAGTTTATTTTATTCTGACGAGTTTAAACCCGAACTCCAAATCACGAGTTTAGTTTTATTGCTCTGAGACCACCCCACTGTCAGTACCGACACGAGCAGGAAAAAACTGCAGATGCTAGTTTACACCGAAGAAAGATACAACGTGCTGGAGTAACTCAGTGGGACCGACAGGATCTCTGGAGAGAAGGACTGGGTGAGATTTCGTGTCGAGTAAAATTGTCTATTCTTTTTCTCCAGAGGTGCTGCCGGAGCCGCTGGGTCACTCCAGCACTTTGTGTCTATCTTTGAGCAGGCTGAATGCACCAATGTGAAAGGTGAGGGGACAGTGAGGCCCCCACAGCCTCCGTTACAATAACACTGATCTAATGATACGAATGAAAATACACGGCGTTGAGAATGTACCTTGGGCAGCAGTATGACAATGGACTTTTTCCTGATGTCTGGGTCCTGGGCAATCCACTTGAGAATGGCATCAAACACCACATCTTCTTGTTTCACATTCAACTCGTCCTTCTCAATGATGTCTCTGAGCTCAAAGGCAGAAAGCTCAAGGAATTCCTCACTCACCTTCACAATCTCCTCAAAGTGGTGCAGGATGTACATGTAGGCTTTGTGTCGGAGCTCTGGGCAGAAGTAATAGTCCGCGAATTTGCAGATCCCAATGCAGTTTTCCAGGCACAGCTGGGATTCAAGGAATTCACAACAAGCCCTGACAATGCCCAGCACGTTGAACTGGTCGGCCGCAGCGAGGAGCCTCTCCACATTCTCCACCGTGACCGGCACTGTCCGAGTGTATGCATACTCTATGATCAACTTCATCATGTCTGGGGACAACAATATCACGCCGGGAATAGAGTTGTAACACTTTCTTCTCTATACTGTTCCAGCCACTTGTAAACAGAGCGCTGTGGAGAACAGGGACAGGAAACAGACATTAGACAAGAGTACACAAACTGTGTAGGAAGGAATTATAGAAACATAACAATCTTAAAGGATTGGACAGGCTAGATGCAGGAAAATGTTACCCATGTTGCAGGGAGTCCCCAGAACCAGGGTCACACACAGTTTAAGAATAAGAGGTAGAAGACCGTCAAAAGAATGGAAATGAGTAAAAAAAACGTTTTCACCCGGAAGATTTTGTGAATATGTGGAAAATTCTCTGCACAGAAAGGCAGTGGGAGGAGGCCAATTCTCTGGATGCTTTCCACAAGAGAGAGTTAGATAAAGCTCTTAAAGATAACGGAGTCAGGGGGATATGGGGGGGGGGGGGGGGGGGTGCATCAATATGCACAGATACACAGTGTAAAAGGCATAAATGGGGGGGGGGGGGGGGGGGGGGGTGGGGGGGGGGGGGGGTGGGGGGGGGGGGGGGGGGGGGGGGGGGGGGGGAAAGGGTTGGTATCTCCATCAAGCATGCGGGGGGGGGGGGGATCCCCACCCCTCCACATCACACAACTATCAAGCATTACTACCCTCATAAATACATAACCCTCACAAAAACCCCCAACACACACA